>CAUYPO010091043.1:0-10729 GCA_963574435.1 Cheirogaleus major | reverse complement strand
CTGGACTCAAGGCCAGTGCAGGACCTTAGAAGGAGGCAGCCTCATATCTACGTACGAGATCGCAGCTATGCAGAGGTGAAAGGGGTGAGCAGGGGGCAGAGAGTTCCCTGTCGTAAGTGCTAAGATACTGCATGAACCCATCACAGGCTTTGTGCAAAGATCCTAGCATTAGGTGGGCTCTCGGGCTAAAAGGTCCCTATACTTCCTGACACCTTTGAATTGTTTTTTTTATCTGACTTTTGTGTTGGACAGTGTTAAGCAGAAAAGATCACTCAGCTGTGTACCTGTACTGGATCTACCTCGGGCCCCTAAATCCCTCAACCTGTTGTGAATTCAATCTTGTATTCTTAGCTGGCTGTGTATGTGATTGTTTCACAGCTCACATGGCCGAGAGCAACATGGAAGAGAACAGAAGGTTTGGGCCGGGTCTCCAAGGCCACGTCTAAGGAAGAGAAAGCAGTCTTTGTGGAGCTGTCAGAGACCACAGCAGACTGTGTTCCCAAGAACTCAGAGCAGTGGATAGACCCAAATATCAGGTGTTTTGACAAAAAAGGACTTTGCTGTCAAACATGTTTGGGGAATTCTTGGTGAGACAAAGTCAAACAGTTTCTTGTTTATTTGCTTGTTTTACTGATTTGAACCTTGTAACTTTCCAAGACAGGAGCATGATAGGCAATATCCGCCTAGTTTTTCTGAGCACAGAAACTTTCTCTCCCCCCAAGGAGCAACTCTCAGAGCTGATGTTCCAAAGAATATACAAACATTGTCCAAGACAACTTTGTCAGACGCCTTCTGTGTTTTCCACCCCCAGTCTGTCTCTTCTTTCATTTTCCCAATCCTTCTCTGCAGCCAGGATTCTGCAGGGAGACATCTGGAGCCCCAAGAAGACCCTTCCCCAGCCCAGTAGGATTTCTGCAAGTGGTATAGGTTTAGGCGTGTAATGAATTTAGATTTAATTTGCAAGTGAAAAAGCTTGCTTTCTTTTGTAGCTTACACCAAAGCTCAAACGTCTAAGCTTCTAGGGTTTAAGTCTAATTAACTGTATTTCACAGCTTATTTAAAGAAAAGAATGAAGGCATTAAAATTGTAAAATCTAATTTTTGAGTAAATCTTTCAGTGCAAAATTAATGTCGCAGTATTAAAGCCGCCTTGGCAATATATCTCTTGTCTTCAAATTTCAAAATGAGCTTTTGCAAACATGAAATTATTCATTAGACTGTCTGGTAAAGAGATAAATAAGTGTCTCTTCAAATCCTCGGTCTCCTCTTCTCTATTTAGCCAAAGACGGAGTTATTTGGTTTGAGGGGCCAAGTGGGTTGATCAGATTTGTGAATTTCGACAGGTAAGGAGAGAGGCAAAGAAAGCAGAAGCTTTTGTTTGTCAAGGGAGTTGGGGCAGAGACTGAGTCCCTTTTCTATCCCCTGGACTACTCTTGAGGGATTAACTGGCTCTGGGAGATGATGAAATGTTCCAGCAGTCATGCTGGAGCCGGGGCAGGGGTCCACTGGGCAGCTACTCTGGCTGAAATACTCAGATTGTCCCATACCCCTAGGTGGGCATTTGGCCATTCATTCTTATAGGCAGGTGCACCATCCTGTCTGGCCCATCACTGAAGCATCTTCGACTTCTGAACCCTTCTCTTTGTCCCCACTGCCATGGCCCCAATTCAGGGGCTCAGCCACCTACCTTTTCATTCTCATCTACCACCTCTTTACCTACAGGCACCACGCCCTGGTCTCATTAGATGTGTCTGGCGTATTCCTCACCCTGAGCCTGTGCGCACACACTCTCGCAGATCCCAAAACCCTCCTCAATCACGCCTCCACCCCACCGACTGTGAGTTCCTCCAAGACAGGGAATGTATCTGGTTCTTCATATCCTTATCATCAGCGCAGTGCTTGGTATACAGTAGGTACTCACTAAATGTTTGTTGGTGATGATGAAGATGACTAATGGAATGACTATCAGGACTAGATATTCCGGAGCTTCAGGTTCATGCTTTCCAACCTTCCATTTCACTCGGCAGCTGCCCCTTTTTAGCTGCAGTACAAAGGTGGGGGACGGGAGTGCAGGAGCTGGGCATTGGGGAGCCCCAGCGTGGAAGGGGCCATTCTGAGAATCCGTGACGTATGGAAAGAACATACCTGGGTGAGAATTCAGCTCTGCTTCCTGTTCCCTGGGTGAGTGTGAGCTGCCTTACTTTTCTGTTTCCTCACCTGCTGACTGGGGATAATAACACCAGGCTGCAGGATCCGTGAGGCCTAGAGGTGACGATGTATATGAAGTACCCGTTGCCTGGTACGAAGGAGACCTCCAGAAATTAGTAGCTGCCTTTTCTTGAACACTGTGCAATGGAGAGATGTGGTTTAAGTGAGCTAACATTTACATATCAGCATTTGCGTATTTGTTTATTTATTAGGCCTTTTGTTATTTACTGAGTCATTCAATAACATACGCTATTCATTTGTCCTGAGTGCCAGGCAGCCTGCTAGGCGCTAGGGCCGTGGAGCTACATCACAGGCCTACTCTGCCCTCCATTTCCCGCATGTCCTTAGAGCCAAGCACTGCTTCCTACTTCCCTTGACGGTGGCCCAGCCCAAGCTGCCACTGCCTCTTGCCCAGTGTATTCCAACAGCCTCCTGGTCTGCCTGCCTCTGTTTCCCCTCACTCCAATCCACTTCCCAGAAACAGACAGAGGAGTTTGTTAAAAAACAAAGTGACCACATGACTGCCCTGGGAGCACCCTCAGTGGCTCCTGATTGCCCGCTGGACGTGGCCCACGAGCTGTCGCATTGCTCACAAGGCCTGGCAGGGTCCCTGCCCACCCTTCAGTCCCGTCTCCCCTTACATGCCTCCCACAGGCCGACTGTCCTGCCAGCCCACACCACTTCCAGGCCCTGAGGTCTGCCCTCCAAGCCTTCCCACAAGCTAGTTCACCTCCTAGAGTATTCTTTGCCTATTCTCTCATCATCTTCCACCTTGGGTTGGCCTAACGTCTACTCGCCCATGCTTTAGTTTAAAGGATTCCTCCCCGGGGACCTTTTTTTGACTGAAGATCAGGGGGTTGCTCTTCTCAGGGGCGACCCCAGCACCCTGTACTTCCCTCCTGGCACTTGCTATGTTTTATTTATTTTCTCTCCCCGCTCCCATCCCACAGGGTTACATTCAAAAGAAGCAGAATACAGACATCCAAAACGCATCGAAAAATAATTTAAATCTTTTATGAAGCCACTTGAAAAATGCCAAAGGGACGTTTATTCCTAACATATAAGCAAACTTTTGAAAACTCTCTCTCTCTCTCTCTGCATCCCACACAATATGGCAGCAATATCACATTCCACCTCCCCCCAAACTTTCCCAAAGCCGCCCGAACATAGCCTTTGCTTGCTTTGATTTCTTTCACCCCTTTCTTCACCCTTCTGGAATTTTACTTGCAAGTAACTCTCTTTACTCTCATTCTCGTTTTTAAATTAAAAAGGAAAAAAAAAAATCCAAATATTCATACAAAACCAGAACATAACAGGACAAACACTCATGCACCTGGCACAGATTAAAGAGAGGTTAGTATTTTGTCACATTGCCTTCAGCTTTCTGCTTTTTTGAATCATCCAGTCTCGTGGAGGGGGTCACAAACCTCCTCCCAACAAATACCATAAACAAGAGAAGTAGTCTAGGTGAATAATAGGGATCGGTGGGGACTGCGGCACACTGGAGCGAATGAGCCCTGTACAGGGGCTCTTGGAGGTGGGTGCCTAGTCAAGAGCGGTGGCCTGGGTTGCCTGTCCACTCGGTCCCCTAGCACTTGGAATGGGACCAGACCCATGGTTAAGGGAAAGTATGAAGGAATAAAGGAACAGTGGCCCCGTGTTGCCAGATCTTCTGAATTTATCAAGAGGTTCTAGGAATTGGATCTTAATGGGAAATCTGAGTTTTAATTGTTGGACACTATCTCAAAAGAATTTGTTTTAACTTAGTGTGGGCCAGGTGCTCATTGTGGCAATCATGACCTCTCTGACCCAAGCTTACTGGGCTTCTTGAATCCCCTCTCTGGCCTCTACTTGATTTCAACACTACAGAAGGGCAGGCCCAGAGGTCTCCTACACATCCAGGGCTCCTTCCTCTTAGAAGGCAGGGGAGGCAGGGAGGGAGGCTGTGAAGACTCACAAGCAAGTACAATCTGTCCCTGCCACAGCCCCAGGCACCCTCCTATTTACCTCTGAATTTCCCGGCCTAGGAGGGGCCCAGGACACGGTAGCTTTGAGTGTACGTGTGCGCAAGGAGGGAGAGAATGAGAGTGGCCACGGGCTCTCCAGCCCACTCCCTCTGCAGGACTCCTGCTGCCTGAACAGCCTCCCTGCACCCGTGCCCTACGCGCTGGCGTATGGGTTGTACCCACTGCGTCAGGCCTGGTGCTGCCAGAGACCCTGCGTGCGGAGCGGCCCTGGGCAGGATGGGGGGAAGCTCTGAGTCTAGAGGGTTCGAGTCCCAGCTCTGCCAGGGACAGGCTGTGCGACTCTGAAAAAGACACGTCCCCTCTGTGGCCCTACTTGCATGTGAGCGTTGTTCCTTGGAGCTCCAACGCCCTTAGTTCCAGCTGGGGTCACAGCAGAGGGACTAGAAGGAGGGCTGGGTGGCGGCGGAGGGAGGTGGACCTGCTACCGCGTCCGTCTCGGCAGCGCCGCCTCCAGGCAGGCAGGACACCCGCCTCGGGGGCGGCTCCCCAGGCGCGGGGCGGGGCAGAGCGCGCACGGTTTGGTTTTTCCTGAGAAGTCTTAGTTCCATGGGAACTTCTTTGAAGTAATCGCTTCTCAGAGCCAATTAGTGTCTGGCCGCACTCTGCAGGATGGTCCAGAGGAGGGGCGGGGTGGGCTGATTGTCTTGCTGTGGCCAAGGCCGTGGGTGGGCAGGGCGGGCGGGAGCGTGTCCGCGTGTCCCTGGAAGGGGTGATGGAGAGCCTACGAGAGCTTTTGAGAGCTTTCTGGAAGGCCAGGGGCCTGGGATAGCAGGAGAGCATCAGAAGGCAGCGCAACTGGGGAAGCGAGACCCACGCCCCAGCGCCGCGCCCGTCAGGTCAGCTGTGATCCCCGCAAGGGCTACACCTTTCTCAGCCCCCATTTCCTTTTTGCTAAAATGGGACTGTCTGGCTGCTTCCCCGGCGGCCTGTTGTGAGGATGAAATGGGCGCCAAGGCCCTTTGCACAGGCAACAGGAGGGCAAATTACTTAGTCTTTTCAAGAGTCAAGCCTCTCTCATCTGTAGGAAGGGTCGTATCAAGTAGCAGAGCGCGCGTAAAGAGCTTGTCGCATAGTCAGGACTGCAGGATGATCCGCCTGTCTTGCTATTGTCATGAGCTGTGAGTACTGCACGCAGGAGCGTAGAGTGTGGCCGTGAGAGACGAGTATCAGGTTTCTGTAAGGAGGGGAAACATTTCAGGGTACTACAATGAGGTTTCAGAGGGTGGAAACTGGTAAGTGAGTCTGGAGCAGGGGTTGCTGACGGCTGGGAGGCAGCCAGTCTGTATGGCCTGGACTTGGGGTGAGCTGGGGAGGGGAGGGACAAAAAGGATCCTGGGGACCCATGATGGAGCCACCTGCTTAGAGAGTCATAGAGTCCACACAGGGCTCAAGGCACCTCAGAGAGTACCTTTTATGAAAGTAAGGGGCAAAGAGGGGCAGAGACTGGGCACATGGCAAGTGAGTAGCAGATCCGGGCCCAAGCCCCGGACCCCAGGCTCCTGGTCCAGGACTCTGTTCTCAGTCCTCACACAGGGCACCTGTGCTCCTTGGCCCCACTGTCTGCACCTCACAATCACCTGTGCCTTTTGCTTCTCCCTTTGCCTGGAGCTCCCCCACCTCCTCTCTGTACCCCAAGCACGGCTCGGCCTTGTGTCCCCCTCCCTGTGCCCGCAGGAATCCCTCCGTGGAGCCAGTGTGGCTGTGCCTCCTCTGGTGCAGGGCAGACAAGTGCCTCTGGCCTATTGTAGCCTGGTCTGGGATTCCAGAAACATTTAGGGGCCTTTGAAACCATCAAGCTTGTAGGCTCTGGCCTTGGAGAGGAGAAGCAGGATAAACAAACCTGGGCCCAAGAGGAAAGTCATTCTTCTTTCTTTCCTCTGCCTTTCAAACTCATCAAAGTCAAGTTCTCAAAGCTCTACTGTCTCACAAGTGCCTTCAAATGGGTCTCATTGTTTTATTTATTGTGCTTATCACAAGTGCAGGCAGCCTGGAGATTTCTGGGCCAGTGGAGACCTCTTTCAAGGTGTGTTGACATTTCTGGGGATGTGAATGGTCCTCAGCGTCTTTCCTTCCCTGGACTGTCCTGATTGAGAGAGACGGTTGCTAATGGGGGTTCCCAGGGGGGTCGTTCCTGTAGGGCTTGCAGAGCCTAGCAGGCCTGGGACATGTTTCCATCCGTACTCTGTAGGCCCTGAGCAGCCAGGCTGTGCTCGACCCAGGTTAACATCCCCGCCGCCGTCCTGGTAGGACTCTGTCCTGCAAGGGAAGGCTCAGTAGCAGCACAGACGAGAGTCACTGTGACCTTTTTGATTAAAAAAAAGTTTAATAAATATGAACCAAGTGACTACTGTGTATGTTCTGGGCGTGGGCAGGGGAGTAGGGAGATACAGAAATAAAGGAGGCCTGGCCTATGGTTCTCCGTGGCCCACAGTCCTCCAGGGGGAGTCGGGGACATCCATCCATCACTCTGCCACCTGGCAGGCTGGCTGGGTGCAATGTCGAGGTAGAGAAAAAGTGCTGGTGGAGGAGGGATGGGTGCTAATGCGAATGGGAAAAGGAAGACCCTGTGGAGGAGGTGAAGTCTAAAGGTCAGCAGGGAGGCAAGAGAGGCATGTGTTAGGTGGAAGGGACTGAACGAGCAAAGGTACAGAGGCAGGAAGTACAGGTGCATTGGGGGATCAATGGTGAGCATCCTGGTGTTGTGGAATAAATGGGTGGTCAGGGAGGGAAGGGGGACGCCAGATGGGGCCAGATCATGGAAGGCTCAGCTTCGCTCTATAGGCAACTGGGATCCTCTTGCTAGTTTTGGAGGGGTATCCCTGGGGTGGCTGTGTCTTTGGTGGGTGCACAGTTTGACACAGCGAAGGGGTGGGGCTCCAGATGGAATTAAAAAAACATCTGGGCTTGGAGCAGTGGCCCTCTGGCCATGGGCTTTGCTGGGCATCTGGCCCTTGCCATCCTTCTGGGTAACTGGTATTACAGAAAGGCACACTGTGGAGAGAGAAATTAGTCCTCTCAAATGGGCTCAGAGTGGGTCCACAGGTGCCCTTCCAGGCACAGTGGTTTGGCAGCAGATGGAGCTGAGGCCAGCTGTGTGGCCCTGGCCAACCCCCACCTCTCTGAGTCTGGTTGTCATCTTTGTAATGTGGTCGATATTACCTCTCTTGCCAACATGAGATAATGTATATAAAAGCACATTGAAAGCTATAAAGCATTATACCGATGCAAAGTATTATCTTTTTTTCTCTTTCCTTTTATTATCTTCTCATCTATTCTCAGCCTGCCCTGTCCTTGAGCCAGGACCAAAGGCCTATGTCCCACCATACCACAGTGGTCTGCTGGTCAGGGAGGGGAGGGTCACCTCTGTGATTCTGAGAGTCCGGAAAGCAGATGCGGAGAAGTGAAGAGGCTCCACTTGGTCAGGCAGAAGTGAGCAGAGTGGCTGAGTTGGGCTCAGGGGAAGATGCTAGAAGGGGACGGGGAAGGTTTCCATTATCATCCTAAATGACAATGGAACGTCATTTGTATGTCGTTGTCATTGTCATCATTGCCAACTTCACCTTCATAATTTGCTGGACCCCAAATGCCCCTGGTACCCGTCTTCTCCTTGTGAATACCTTATTGAGAATATCTTATTTCTCAATTCTTAATGGGCTGGTTCAAGTGCTGTCTCTCCTGGGAAGTGCTGCTCAGTTGCCCCAGGTGGCAGTGGTGTCACCTCCCACAGCACTGGGCCTTTTTTCCCAGAGCTTTTCCTCTGTGCTCTGTGTTATGGTCCTCTGTGGACATTTCCTTTCCTTCCATTGAGTTTAAGTCTCCTGAGGAAGGGGCCATGTCTTCTGGACCTTTGTGTCCACTTGTCAACTCTCTTTGTACCCAAGAAGCTGCCATGAATTCTGCAGGGATTAGGGGTTCATCTGTCTTGAGAAGCATCAGTGAGACCAGAGTGCCGGGCTGGTGGCTGAGGCGTGTCTTCTAGAAGCTGTTTTCTAAGGCAGCTCTGTGCTCACTCAGCTCTGCAAAATGTGTGTCCTGTCGAGTCCAAGTCCACAGGCAGAGGACGGGCAAATCCAGGTCTTCCCTGTCACTCATTCCTGTGCTCCTACCCTGAATCTGGGGCTGTGTCTGGGTTCCTCTGTGCCTGATCCATTTTATCCCCTCTGCATAGCCTGGAAGGGACGGCTGCCTGGGCACTCAGGGGCGAGGGAGAGAAAGGAGGCAGGAGAGGATAGAAGGTAGATGTGAGATTGGGGAGGAGACCGAGTGAGGGCAGAGTGAGGGTCCCTGCTCTGCCCCAAGGAGCCCCAAACTCCCACCACATCCAGAGACATGAAGAAGCAATTCCTCCATCCTCCTTGCTCCTGGCCCTTGGAACCCCCTGAGCTCCTTCTTTGTCTTGGTGAAATAATGGCTTGTCAGGGAGACACGATTATTACTAATTACTAGATTGCTTTGCGCCTGTTGTTCTCAGACAGGCAAGGCGGGGCCTGTCTCTGGAGGGGCCTCTGGGTGACCTCTCCTGGAGAGGGAGAAGCCAGTGCAAGGAGAGTGAAGGAGCGAGAAAGAGGGGCTCTCATGCTCCTGCAACTCCTGGTTCACAGCTGGTGGTCCTTTCAGGATGATGGCCAGGGGGTCTGGGTCTGGGGCAGTGACTCACACTCACACACAAGACAGCACGTGCTGCCAAATACAGGCACCCATGAAATAACTCACACCCACATACAAACACCTGTGTGAGCTGTTACATCCTTGGTGACTCACACACACAAATGCAGGTTCCCAGCGATCAGGGTACACAAACAGTAACCCACATATGGGCAGGCGCCACAGGCCCAGCTACAATGGTTGGATACAGGAAGATACCCCTGTGTACAGGTATGTGCAAATGCCTAGAGATTCGGGTGTGATAATAAACTGTATCCCTCTTTCCACCAATTTCTGAAACAAGTGAAAAATAGACACAAGAGGAAGACAGGGATCAAGATATTCCTGTATTTCATCATTTTTTAAGACATGCATATTTTCACATTTCTGTAATTGAGGTGTGTTTTACAATTGACAGTTTGTGGGTTGTAAAACACACCCTAATTAGAATCGCCAGCATCCTAGCTTTATCGTTAGCAAAGCTGATGTAAGGAAATGAAGCTCCCATGGGCTTCCTACCCTTGCCTTCTGCTTTGAGGTTGCCCAGAGTTGCAAGCCAAGAACCCAGACACCTGCAGGCCTGCCTGCCCTGGGGCAGAGCCTACCTCGGCCAACTTACCCTGCTGGTGGGGGCAGAACATGTGCATTCTACCACTGCCCCCGGCTATGCAGGTGCTGCGACCCGGTCTGTTTCCAGTCTTACTAATTAGGTAAGGAGAGAGTCTGAGAAGGGACAGGTGGAGGGAGGGCAGAGGATTTCTTCCCAACTTTTATTTTCCTTTGTCAGGGCAGGGACAGAGGAAATGTTTTACATCTGGGTACCTGCGAATGGGTAAAAACACATACAGACCCGTTTACACGCAGATGATTGGCATATTTAAGTGTGTATTATGCAAATAGGTCTTGGCGGGCACGCAGTTACACCCATGTGATGTAGACAGAGTCAGACACGTGCATAGAGACTGAATAAACAGACACGCAGGCTCACGCACACATGCTCACAAGGGTCCAGGCAGGTGCTCGCGTGTGGGCACACTTGTACCCAGGTGCCCATGCTATGTGTACTCAGCTCTGGGAGATTGGCCAGCATTGTCCTGCAGGCAGCCATGAGCCATTTGACAGCAAAAGACAGAATGCATAGATCTGCTCTGAGGCCACTTTATGGAGTACCTTAAGCCAGAGGCTGCCGTAGGCTTTGTGTTGGCAGAGTGACCAACAACTAGCCTGTCACCAGGGCTGTTGCTTACAGCTCACAGCATGTTGCCAGTCTGGTCCTCTTAGTGTGGCTCTGGCCTCCTGGGGGACCCCTGGACAGATTTACCTGTTCCCCATGGTCCTGAGGCTTGGGAGACAGCCTACCCACCCTCTCTTTCCAGAATCGCCCTTAAAACCTGCCCTGTGCAGGCTGCTCTTGCATACCACTGTGGGAAGAGATGGCAGGCCATCTGGCTCATTGTCCAGTTGAGGAAGCCAAGTCTTCTTTAAAGAAAACTCTGGTGCTACTTTTCTTTTAACTCCTCAAATCCTAACTGTCTGTATAGAGGGCATCATTAACCACTTCAGTTCCGCGCTCACCGCCCGCGAAACCTTGCCCACAGCCAACACTCACAGTCCGCACCATAGTTTGTGCTGTGCATTGACGACGCATCCATTTTGCTCTTGTGTGATGAGGAAAGCTTTAAAGCACTGAAAGATTGTTTTACTTTACAGGCAGCTTTAGGAAAATAACTATAATAACTCCTACTAAGGACTTGTTAAAAGGTCACAGATTTGTAGTAACTTATTAGCTGAACGTGCACACTGCAACTGCAGAGATAAAAGCTGTCAAAGTAAAAGCTTTTGGCTGTCGGC
>CAUYPO010091039.1:0-25240 GCA_963574435.1 Cheirogaleus major | reverse complement strand
AATCCAATCCATTCACAAAATGGCTCTCTGCATCTGCTCTGGTGTCTTCTGCCATATCACTGCATATTTATGCATGACTGAGATAAGAGTTTCCTTAACATTGTTATTTCGATAACCTGAAGCTGTTCTGTTACCTCTGGGTTCTCATCCTCTCCTATTTATCCAATGAAGCCCATGGCAAATTGGAAGAAGCTCAAATTGGCTCCTCCCACCATAACCCCCACTTCCTCCACTGCCTCCAGGACCATAGTTTCCTCCACCATATGGTCCCCCCATGTTCCTGCTACCACCAAAGTTTCCACTCTTCATTGGACCGTAGTTAGAAGGTTGCTGGTTATAATTTCCAAAATCATTGTAATTTACACTTCCATAATTTCCTCCTCCATAGTTGTCATAACCACCTCCGTAGCCCCCACCTGGTTGCCATATCCAAGTCCTCCACCAACATATCCTCCTCTTCCTCCTCCATAACCAGGGCTACCTCTTAAATTGCCACCTCTAGGTCCTCCTCCATACCCATTATAGCTATCCCCAAATCCACGTCCACTTCCATATCCATCAGATCCTCTTCTAAAGTTACTTTCTGGTCCTGGTCCAAAATTTCCACCACCACCACCATAAGAATCTCCAAAACCAAAGTTGCCTCCTCTTCCACTCCTAGAACTTTGAACTTCCTGCATTTCTTGTCTGAACAAAGCCTTTCTTACTTCTGCATTATGACCATTGATGGAATGGTATTTCTGCAATACAATTTTATCCACAGGATCATGGTCATCAAAGTAACAAAGCCAAAGCCTCTTTTCTTTCCAGACTGCCTATCAGTAATTATCTCAATGGTATCGATTTTTCCATACACCTCAAAGTTTCCATACTCCTTACCTTTAAGGTGATACTCCTCAGTATCTTCCTTAATTCCACCAAGAAACAGCTTCTTCACAGTTACATGAGCCCTTGGTTTTCCAGACTCCTCTCTTGCTACAGCACGTTTTGGTTCAACCACTCTCCCATCAGTTGGATGAGGTCTTGCAGCCATGGCAGCATCAACCTCGGCCATGGATGAAAAGGTTACAAAACCAAATCCTCTTTATCTTTTGCTTGCAGGATCTCTAATTACCACACAGTCTGTAAGTTTTCCCCATTGCTCATAGTAGTTCCTCAAACTTTCTTCTGTGGTTTCAAAGCTTAAGCCACCAATAAAGAGTTTATGGAACTGTTCCTTTTCTCTCTTTTTCCTCTCCAAAGGAACAGTTTCTAAAGTTTTCTCCATCTCAGACTCAGTCACTTCTGATATCAATTGTTTTAATACTTAGCTTCCATGTATGAGAGAGAACGTGCAAGATTTGTCTTTCTGTGCTTGGCTTATTTCACTTAACATAATGTTCTCCAGTTCCATTCATATTGTTACAAATGGCAGGATTTCATTCTCTTTTATGGCTAAATAATATTCCATTTTCTTTATCCATTCATCAGTTGAGAGACACTTAGGTTGATTTCAAATCTTGACTATTGTGAATAGTGTGGCAATAAACATGGTAGTGCAGATATCTTTTTGGTATACTAATTTCCTTTCTTTTGTATATATACCTAGCAGTGAAATTGATGGATCACATCATAGTTCTATCTTCAGTTTTATGAGGAAACTTCATACTGTTCTCTATAGTGGTTCCACTAATTTACATTCCCACCAACAGTGTACAAGGGTTCCCTTTTCTCCACATCCTGACCAGCATTCATTATTGCCTTTTTGATAAAAGCCATTTTTACTGGGGTGAGATATTTCATTGTAGTTTTTATTTGCATTTCTATGATGCTTAATGATAGTGAGCATTTTTTCACATACCTGATGGCCATTTGTATGTCTTATTTTGAAAAATGTCTATTCAGGTCTTTTGCCAATTTTTAAATTGGATTATTTGATTTTTTTTCTTATTAAGTTGTTTGAGCTCCTTCTATATTTTAGTATTAATCCCTTGTCATATGGGTGGTTTGTAAATATTTTCTCCCATTCTGTGGATTTTCTCTTTACATTGTTGGTTGTTTCCTTTGCTGTGCAGCTTTTTAGCTTGTTGTGATTCCATTTGTCCAATTTTTCCTGGGTTGCCTGTGCTTTGGGAGTATTACTCAAGAAACCATTGCCCACGCTAATGTCCTAAAACATTTCCCCGATGTTTTCTTTTAGTAGTTTCACAGTTTCAGGTCTTACATTTAAGACTTTAATCCATTTTGATTTGATTTTTGTATATGGGAAGAGGTAAGAGTCTAGTTTCATTCTTCTTCATTTATTGAAGAGACTATCCTTTCCCTGGTGTATGTTCTTGGCAACTTTGTCAAAAATAAGTTCACTATAGATGTGTAGATTTATTTCTGGGCTCTTTATTCTATTCCATTGGTCTATGTGTCTGTTTTTATGCAAGTACCATATGTTTTGGATACTATAGCTGTGTAATATAACTTGAAGTCAGGTAATGAGTTTCCTCCAGTTTTGTTGTTTTTGCTCAGGATGGCTTTGGCTATTCTGGGTCTTAATCCTAAAATCTATATTTTAGGATTAGTTTTTCTATTTCTGTGAAAAATATCGTTGGTATTTTGATGGGGATTGCATTAAATCTGAGCATAGTGATTCTTAACAAAGAACAAAGACTTAGGAATTCAACAGCCTGTGTCCGAAGCTCAGCTCTACCACTGAGGGACCATTGGCAGATTACATAAGCTCTCTGTGCCTCAGTTTTCTCACTGGTAAATGGGATTATAACAATCCTACCCACTGTGAGAGTTAAATGAGATGATGCCTCTAAGGTATGATAATACCTAAAAATAGCTAATGTTCAATAAATGTCAGCTACTGTATCATTGAATAAGAAGCAAACAACCACGTTCTAACATGGGTAAAGAAAGTGCTGTTTTGGTGAAGAAAGGAATCAAGCATCTCCTTAGGAAGCAAACTTGCAAAACCGGGCAAAATCTAGTTTCCCTTAGGATCTCCTGAAAGACCATCTATTTCTGCAACCAGCAAATTTTTTTAATAGTGTTTTATTACTTTTAACTAGTGTTTTAATAAAAACTTTCCCTCTCAAAGAGTGAAGAAGCAATCTAAAAACTATAAAGTTATATTAATACTGAAGTAAAGGAGAAAACACTGCCCCCTCGAACTTATGGCAATCAATTTCGTCCTTGCCAGCTCTTGTGAGCTTCAGAATTGTAGGTTTGGTTTGAGTTCTCAGTCAGTGTTCATCCATTGGGATAAAATGCTCCCATGAGAACAAACATACAGATGAAAAAACATCTCTCTTTACACAAGAAAAAATGACTAACAATTCACATAAAGAGAGATCTGTCCATCATTCTGTCACCAAGTTCCATCTTGCTTTGTTGGACTTGGCACCTTAATAAAACGCTTTTATCTTAAAAAGACTAAGGTCTAATTCAGTAATGCCCTGTTTGGGGTGTCATTTTGAATTGATATCATTTCATATCATCGTAGGGCAAAGGGGTTTGGATCACCTTCCCACTTCCCGCTGACTTTACTGACAACATTGAGAATCTCTTCTCAGAGGAATGGATGTAAGTGCATTTATTGACAATATATAAATAAGAAAAGATTAGTGGTTTTGCTGGTGAAATAAAAACGACTTGACTTTCAAAAAGCCTATTTGAAACTGACTGTTCATGACTGTGTGCAATTGACACTTGGAGTTATTCCATCTTCCTCTAAAGTATAGACAAACTGTCTTAGTCAAGATTCTTTTGGTTACAAGTAATTGATAGCAACTCAAGTTTACTCAAGGGGAAAAAAATTGCCTTTACTGGAAAGTTACTGAGTTTCTCTTGTAGAATCTGGGAGAAACCAAACCTATCAAATAACTGCAGCCAGAACTAGAAATTCAACAGGAATCAGGCTGTCTCTCTCCTCTGCATCAGTGTGTCTCAGTGTGTCTTCTTTGTGCTCTTTCTTTACTGACCAGTTGTTCACCTTCTTTTTGCACATGGCAAGTGACCTACATTCACTATTAGGTCCACAAGCAGAAATTAATGGGCTACCTCTGAATCCCAGCTCGAAGCTACTAGGAGTGAAACTTCGCTGCTCAGCTCAGGTCAGATGTCCTATGGGGGTCTAATAAACATGATCAATGTGTGGACATAGTTTGGGCAGAATCATGACACTATATTTGAGCTCCATTTCTGTGGAGAATTAGGGGGCCATTCTCAGAGAAGGTAGATATTTATTAATAACAGATATCCCCACAAACATTAAAAAATATATATTTTGCATATTAACAACAGCTATAAAAGAAGAGAATGTCTATTCTCTGCAAAGAATTCAACTCTTTTGCTCCCCCAAAATCACTATATGTGAGGAAGACGTTCCCAAGGTCAACAGTGGCCCAGCCTGAAAGAGCTCTTTGTGCACAGACAGGTGACCTGAAAGAGGCCAGAGTTGTGATCATTAGGAAAACAAAAACTTGAGTCTCTGGGACTCCTGAATCTTTTTTTCGATAGCCAAACAACAATGTTTTTATAAAATTCTTTCTACATTTAGTGGGAATTTGAGCTTAACCCTAAATATCACCAAAGATAAAATTTTGTCTAGAACTTTGTACTGTTTATTTTTAAAGCATTAAAATTTATAGCTAAGCTGAAGTAGGTTTAAAGTGTAATAAAACATGGGTTATTATTTTGAGATAATACCTTGGGAATATGCAAAGGAGCTGAAAAAGCCCGAAGGCATTTTCCATCTTGATGTGTTGACCTGATGATGAATATAAACCTTAACCACACTGTTGGTTAGAATGTTATATATTTCTCATAATTTTTTTGTTTCATCTGCCCTCCCCCCTCAGATTTTTATCCTGAACTCATTCAGAATGGCCTGGCTCTTCACTTTCCTTGTAACTTCTCATACTCCATCACACCTGTGATAGACTCCCAGTCTCTCCAATAAAGTAGCATTTACAAATTATTTATGTAAAAAAAACCATACATTTAAATAGTTTAATATCTTATTAATAAAAAATATAATCATCTAGTACAGCTATTCTTCTGATGTTGGAAACCCTCCATCATGCCCCTGGCCTTGTGCTATTGTGCTTCTGCTTGAAAATTGCCAGATCAGGGAATTAATACCTAATCTTCTAAAGTGGCCCGTTCCATTTTGGGACAACCATGACTGTTTCACATTGTGCTAAAATTTATTTATCTCAAGCATCTATAACCCAACATTTATCCCTTTTCTATCGAGCAGCCATTCAAATATTTATTGGAAGCAATGGTATAAAAATGATTGGTAATTTTCTTAGATGAAATAATAAAATGATTGTCAAGTGTGTTTTTTTAATGTCCTCATTTTGAGAAACATTTCTAATGTTCTTCTTATTTAGAGTATTTAGATGTAAAAGGATGTGATATCTGGGCCTGGCATGGTGGTTTGTGCCTATAATCCCAACATTTTGGGGGCTGAGGCAGGAGGATTGCTTGAGCCCAGGAGTTTGAGGTTGCAGTGAGCTATGATGACACCACTGCACTCTAGCCCAGGCAACAGAGTGAGACCCTATCTTGAAAAAAAAAAAAGAATGTGATGTCTGGGATTTGTTTATAATAATTCAGAGAAAAAAAGTAGTTTGAGGGGAAGATAGAGGTTGATAATTGTTAAAATGGGGTAAAGGTGAACTGGGATTTATACTCCTTTTGGGATATAGCAGTTCTATTCTGTCCCAAACCCAACCCTTCAGCTACCTCACTGTACAAGATTGTAATTGTGCTCCAATGTTCCAATTATATTTTAAATTGAGTTATAGACAAAAGCTATCAAACAGAAAGTACTGAAGTGAAGTCAGTAGGAATGGATAAGCAAGACACTCTGAAAAATACTGGCAAAAAATCATCAAAATCAATTTTTTCAGAACTCTATACCTTAACCAATGAGTTACAACAATCTGGAGAGAGTTTTGTAAAGAAAAACAGCCAAATATCAGTAAAAACTACAAGCTTTGTGACATTTTAACTTATGCTATTTCCATTCCCCCTTGCATATTTTCATAGGAGCCTTGAAAACTGACAGTACCACAATCATGGTGAAAACCAGCAGCCTAGAAGTTACTGGAGGTAATAGAAAAGGTTTGAAGCTCCTCCAAATCCTATTTCCAAAGAATTGTCATTATTTAACCTGTCTGGCAGTTTCCTGGCAAACTGCACTTTCATGGCTTGTCTGAATCAGAGCTCTGCCAGTTGGATAACAAAACAGACTTTGGCCCAGGGGTTTTTCTTAAAAATAATAGGTGGCCTAGTGCATCTGCTTGAAGCAGTGATAACAGTTGGGGAAAATAGCAAGTTGACTAAAAAAGTAAAACCAAAAGCTGGAGAATGAGATTTCCACAAAGAGCTGTAATAAGCCTATAATCCCAACACTGGGAGGCTAAGGTGAGAGAATCTCTTGAGACAAAGAGTTCGAGACCAGCCTGGAAAACATAACAAGACCCTGTCTCTACAAAAAAAAAAAGAGAGAGAGAGAGAGAAGAGACAGAGAAAAAGAGAGCATCCTTAGAAAACAAAACAAATAAGAACTGGAAAAAAAAACTCAGAACTGAGGTGATCAGAAAAAATGGAGATTTGAAAAGGAAACTGGCAAAGATAAGGAAATAATTAGAAATGATAGAAAAAATCAATAAATGTATATTAAATTAGAAAAAATTGCATATATTAAATTTTACACAAGAAAATAATATAACAGGCAATGCCTTAAAGAAATGGAAGTTGGGAAAAGATAAATTGTTTAAAATAGAAAATAAATTAAGAAATTAAAAATAATTATGTGCCTATAATCCTAGCACTCTGGGAGGCTCAGGTGAGAGAATTGCCTGAGGTCAGGAGTTCAAGACCAGTTGAGCAAGAGCAAAACCCTGTCTCTACTAAAAATAGAAAAAAATTAGCCGAGCATCGTGGCACATGTCCATAGGTCTAGCTACTCAGGAGGCTGAGGCAGGAGGATTGTTGAGCCCAGAAGTTTGAGGTTGCAATGAGCTATGATGCCACCACTACACTCTAGCTGGGATGACAGAGCAAGGCTCTGTCTCAAAAAAAAAAATTTTTTTTTAAGTATTAACAAGAAAGCAATAGATAGAGAAGATAGGCAGAGAAGATCCAACTTAACTATAATGGCAACTTCAAAGGAATATGCTTTGGAAATGAGATGGGAAATGGGACAGAACAAGTGCTTAAAATTATAAATCAAGAAAACTTTCTTGAAATAAAAGATGACTTGAAACTGCTTATTAAATGTCCACACTGCATGCCAGAGTACACCAACGCAAAATGGCAAGCACGAGTACATATTCTAATAAAATTACAAGACTTTAAAGAAAATAAGCAAGTCCTCTGGACATCAAAGAAAAGACAAAGTACCATTTATAATGGAAAGAAAACCATATTGTCATCAGACTTTTCAGACCTTGTACATCAGAAAATTAAACAGTAATACATTTAAGATACTCAAGGAAAAAAAATTAAGCTTTAGCTTCTTATGCAGTCAAACTGACTTTAAGATATAAAGACACAGAACAGCTGCTAGGAACATGCAGAAATTTGGGTAATATTGTCTCATGTGGTCATTCTGAGGAATCTTCTAGAGAACAAGCTTCAGCCTGAAAAACTGTCAACACAGCACTCCCTGCTTTGTGTGTAGGAAGTAAGCTGATCCACAAATCAGGACTATGCATTAGGAGGGAAGGATACTACTACTTGGATTGAAGTTTTTTCCAGTGTTTTCCAAACAATTACAAACCTTCAGTGAACCCCTCTATAATTTTCCCTCACCACTCTCTATTGTTGCAATGAGTTGGAAAGGAGCTGGGATTGGCTCACTATCTTAGTCTGTTCAGGCTGCTATAACAAAATACCCTAAACTGGGTAGCTTATAAATAATAGAAATTTATTTCTCACAGATCTGGCAGCTGAGGAGTACAAGATCAAGGTGTCAGCAGATTCAGTGTCTGGGGAGGGCCCACTTTCTCATGGAAGACACCATCTTGCTGTGTCCTTACATGGTAGAAGGGACAGGCACCTCTTTTATAAGGGTGCTGATCCCACCCATGAGAGCAGCAACCTCATGATCTCATCACTTCTCAAAGACCCCATCTCCCAGTACTGTTACATTGGTGATCAGGTTTCAACATATACATTTGGGGAAAATACAAAAATACAAAAATTCAGATCATAACACTTACAAAGTCATATTCCTCGCTTATTCTTTGTTCATCTGAATAAATTCATTACTAAAATTTAAAAAGTAATATGGGGCTTTCAAAATAACTATGTGCAGGCACCTGTATGTTAAATTGTGTTCTGCCATAATAAAGGAAATAATTGTGAAATTAAGCTATAACATATGAAAAATTGCCAGATTTAAGAGGATAAATGTGAATTATTTACCATTCAATAAATTCTAAAAATTGTCTCTCTACTGGGCATATAATCCTTCTTCCCAAAAAGCAACTTTGCAGTTTAGACTCCCTATTTCAGTTTTGGAAAGTTTGAGAGTTTGGGGTCTGAATATGCCCCTCAAGGGAAAAAAAAATCCATGTCAGCTAGATGGAAAAAAAAAGACACTTGGAAAGAATATTTATACAAAGATTAAGAAATTTTCCCCATCTTGCAAAGTCTGTGGGAACTATTACTGAACAAACTTCCAAAGAAATATGTTAAGGCTCGGGGTGCCCTATGTGCTGATACATATTACTGGAGAATTCTCATTTCCATATACAGCAAGCTAGAGAAATGAACACAATTTTGGTTGATTGTTCCATGAAAAGAATGTGCAATATGGTGTAAGCACTGTGTGTGTGTGTGTGTGTGTGTTTCTTTTTCTGAATAGAGTGATTCTGAGAAAGCCACAATGAGCTAGAGAGAATTCTGGGATTTGCATTTTAGCTTCCTCTATGGGAGCCTCAGGAGGCTCCATTTGAATGAAAGATGTCCTTGCAGACTCCTACCTGTGCTCTTTGAGATCTAAGCCATTTCTTTCAGTTTCTCCAATAATCACTTTTTCCACTAAAAATTTAACAGATAAGCCTTCTCCAGTGAATTGCCATGTAGCTCACCGAGATCAAAATTGAAAACTATGAAAACAGTATTGCATCTTGAACTTAATATGTCCAGAACAGAATTATTGATTTCTAACCCTCCCAAACCTGTTTGGAAATAGGTTTTCTCCATTTCAGTAAATGGCACCACAAACCATCTAATTGCTTAAGCTAAAACCCAGGAGACATTCTTATTCCTCCCTTTTTCTTACCCTCAACATCCAACCCATCAAGTCTTACCGGCTTTAACTGCAAAACATCTCCAGTTTAATGCATCCACTTCTCTCCATAATCACTGTTGCCATGTGAGTCCAAGCCAAGTCCAAGTCTCACATGGACCACTGTACTAGCCTCCAAACTAGTCTCTGTGATTCTACTTTTGCCCTCTGCAGTGCACTTTCTTGTGAACACCTAGATTGGTCTCAGCAGGCTGCATCACTTCCCCACACAAACCTTCTCCCCAAAGTGTCCCTTTCCATATAAAATAAAAAATCCAAACCGCTTACAAAACCCCATTCTATCATGCCCCGCCACCCCCTCTGGCCTCCTGTCCTCCACTCCCCTCACTCACTCGACAACAGCCTTCTTAATTTTCCACTAGAGCAAGATCATTCCCATGTTAGATCTGTGCATATCTTAAACATTCTGGTCATTTCAAGTCTCAGCCTAAAAATAACCCCTAACGGTATCTTTAGTAATGACTGCTCAATCTCATATCCCTCCCACTACCTTGTTGTATTTTAATCATAGTATTTATCAATATTTAAAATTATCTTGTTTATATTTTAATCATTCATGAAAATTAGATCTCTACAGAAACAGCTTTGTTTTATTCTTCACTTGATCCCCGGATCATAGGAGAATGCCTGGCACCTAGTAGGAACTCAATAAATATGTATTGAATGATTGAATATATTTCAGGACTGCATTTACTGAGCAGTACATGAGTTCCTTAAATCCAGTCAGTTTTTTTCCACGAGCATTTTTCAGTGCCTTAAAAAGTGATAAGCGTGATGCCAGTGTTTAGAGGCATAAATCCCAAAATCTTACTTTTACATATCTTGTTCTCGGTGCTGGCCAACTGGGAACCTTCAGTACATTATGACTGATATTGAAATGATCAATTAATTATGCCCAGATAAGATTACTAAAGAGGATATCTAACATCTTGACAGTTACCATGGGAACAGAGATTATTAATACATTTAAAGCATAGATTTGCAATGAATAGAAAATGTTGGGTCAGTAATAATATACAGGTATATTATTATAGTTGATATAATTATTTTTAAAAGAGACTCAGTAAGACATCCCTAAACTGGTGGTCACCTGGCAGCCCACTGTGCCAGGAAAGCCACTGATGGCTGAGAGAAAGTCCAACTCACCAGGATGCCACTCCATAATGGCACTGATGCACATGCAGAGCTTGACCCCAGGATGAGCAACCTGCTGTCTACGACAGCATCTCACAAACCTGCCAAAATGGGCTACTTCAGGCAAGTGTCAGTACAGGTTGCAGGACATAATCTGGACTCAAGGCCATTCATCAGTATTTACTGAGCAGCTACAATGTGCCAGGCACTCTGCTGGCCGGAGAAATACAGAGATAAGTAAGATGTAAGTCTGATAAAGATGAATTATGGTTTATTTATTGAAGCTCAAGCCTCAGTCCTCTTGATTTTCCTTCTTTGAAGAACTAATTACAAATCATGTTAAAATAATAATAAGACCCTTAGAAATACTAATTCATTGAATCTTTATAAAATCTTTGTGAAGTGGTACTATTATCATCCCCATTTTAAGAATTTAGGAAGCTGTGATAGAGAGATGAAGTAACCAGCTCAAAGTAAAGTGTCTGGTAAGTGAAGGGGCCTTGCTCAATGCCACCAGCATCTCCATTGAACTCAATCTCTTGTCTCTGCTCTGCAAACCCCAATCCTGCGTCTCACCCTGCGTCTGCTCTTCCTCAACTTGAAGTTGACTTCTTAGATCTGGTATCCTTCTTACTTCTTCTGCTTATTGCTTTTGATAACATCTCAACCCTCCCTGGCCAAGAGCCTGACCCAGCTCTCTCTCCTATGTGTGCACAATAATTCTGCCCTCCCAACTCCAAGTTTCATTGACAGCAACTGTCTATGGGCTGTGATGACTATCAAAAGAGGCTGGCCATTTTGGACTCATCCACTCAACAAAAAATTGAGACACTGTTTCCCACACTGACATCTTGGAAAATGCATTCACATAGGAAATGAAAGCAGCTCAACAACCATAGACAAGTATTTTGAATCCCTACAAATAAGTTGCAATATAAATGCAAGACTATTATCTTTTCCAATAACTTAATTTGCCAAAGGGACACTATTCCCAGAATGATGAAGATGAAAGCAGCACTGCAAACAGGCTGCATACTCAAAAATGTGGGCCACTTGGGGGGAAATTGTAATTGTCATTTTCAATTTTCTAACACTCTTCTCTTTCTACTCTGTTACCCTCCAGTCTTTTTAATGAGGCATTTCTGTGTATGTGTATGTGTTTTCTTTTTACATTGGAAGGAAATGTCTATGTACAATTGAATTTGTTATAAATAGGAAAGTCAGTTGGCAAGTGATTAAGAGCTCCACAATGAGTCATAAATATTAAATTTCTCTTAAAGCATTTGGCACTCTGTAATGTTGTTTCCCAGATAACGTGCACACAACCCTGGGTCTTATCAGCATACGAAGCATAAGTTAAGACTACAGCACTGGTTTGTCCCTAGATCCTCCTGGAATATAACCTAATTCCCAAGGGCAAGCACTCCGGATGCTCTCCTCCTCCTTTATTGTGTTTAGCTGAGAGTCCTACAGGAGGTGGGTGTGAGTTCCCATGTAATGTTCCTACTGCTTCTATTTGTGCTGTCCTTATGTTCAGCTCAGCTCTTGCCATCCTTCTGATTTGTTTTCTAATCATTTGGCTTGGAGAGCTTCCTAGGACCCTCCTTGGGCTACGTATGGGGAAGCAGTGACCTTAGCTTTACTTCCAGCTCCCTTGAACTGTCTACTCCCATTGCTGTTGCCATCTGGGGCTCTGTAACTGCCTGGCTGTGAATCTCCATCATCAAATGTCACCTGCAATGGTCTGTGCTGCCAAAACTCTGTCAGGCTGCCCATGTGTTGTCCCTGCTCTGCTTTTGACCTCTGTAGCTCACATCTCCAGCTGATGTGGAAAAATACTTCCTGCCTCACATGCCACTGTTGTAAAGTAAGAGGGAGATCTCTCAGTATAGTCCCTTGAGCACCCACCCTAGTGTTGAAGTTTTAATGGTTTGGTGTTTTGGGGGATCTTTTTTTAAACAACCTTTTCCTACTCTAGACAATTAGGCAACCCTGGCACACCAGGTGAGGGTGATTCAAATACAACATCATTCCATGCACTGAACCAGTGCCTCAGCTCACACCCCATTGCTGAGTCCAGTGCAGCCTGTAGTCTGCTCCCATCCACCTTCTCCAAGGCAACTGACATACCTGTCTATGTCTCAACTTCAACTGCAAAGAATATTCAAGCATTTCTCTTTTCCCCCAGGAGGTGCCACAGCATTGGGTGCTACATCCCTCCCCTTTGCCAACTTTTGACAGGGTGAATTGGGAAACAAAGGACAAGAAATGGGTTTGGTCACAGGGGAGAATAAGACTGGATGTGGAGTGGGGGTAGTCAGCGCCAAGAGTCAGGCTGGACAAAAAGAGAGCTCAGTGCTTATTCTGATGGACCAATAAGGATAGTGGAAGAAACACCTAGACTGGAAACTAAAGCAAACATAAAACAGAAGAGCCAGTAGGTCAAAGTCTAGGAATGCCACAAGAAAATATGACTCACCTGCAGAGCCATGTGGATGTCCAAAGCCAGTTCATGTGGTTGACATGGTGAATATATCATAAAAGGCAAGAAAAATCATAGATAACAAAACCAACAACAGGATGAGCTGAACAGCACCCGCATCAGCAGCAAGGGAGGGACCTAGAGGCAAGGCAGCCAGCATCCTCAGACCGAACTGACTCTCACTCAGTTGAGAGCTAATCCCAGGTAAGCCTGGCCCAAAGACCTAAGGGGAATGATATCAGAAAACAGCACAGCTTTAGACAGCAAAGAGCAGAAAAAAAAGACACAGAGTTATTTGAGAGGCATTTCCTCTAGAATAACCATGACTTCAAAGAAGATGGGGAGTTCTATGCACACATATTTTACAGAAACTCCACAGCTCAAGATCAGGTTAGGTTCTAGAAGTTCCTAAACCTGGGGACTTCCTAAGCTGTTCCTAACTCCACTTGTCTGTAAGTCCAAAGGGATACCATACATGTAACCACTGTTACCAGCTGCTGTTGGTACACAAAGGAGATATGATTTTTCTCTGGCTTCACTCCTCATTTGCCTCCATAAAATTCAAAAGTTGAAAAACCCTAAATAGACAACCTTGTTTATAAGTAAAAGCAAAATGTGGGATGGACAAAAACCAGGTGTGGAAAGTGAGTGATTTGGGCATATCCCTCTCCTTTCAAAGCTCTCCTCTCCCTAAGCCACCATTGTCCAGACATCTACATGCTAATTGCAGTCAACAGACACTTAATGTGAACTCACTTTGGGCCAAGCTCAGGACCAGGATTAACAAAGAAAAAGAAAAAGAAAACTCAATCCCTGCTTTCAAGGGGTTCCAATATAGTAGGGGAGTCAATCAAAGAATTCCAGGTGCTTATATCTTCCATACTGCAGATTCCTCAATAAGATGCAGGAGTCTTGAAGCATGATTTGGTTTGCCAATTTGGGAGAAGGTTGGAGGACTCTTTCTTAATCATTTGAAATGATACATGAGAAATGCCTGGAACAGAGTCTTTGAGGTAAAGATTGAGTACATGCATTTAATTTCACTCCCTCCTAAAGCCTCCAAAAATTGCACAAAGGAGATTTTTAAGGCATACACCCACAAAAACAAAAGAGAATTGGAGAGGAGACAACAGTAGACAAAGACCTTAGAAATACTGAGGAATAACAACTTCCAGCCTGGAATTCTAGGCATAACCACACTATTAGTTGAGAGGGAGGATAAAATGAAGAATTTTCAGACCTGCGATGTCATCCCCTCTTCCATTTTTCTTTGCTTCTGGAAGGATCTCTGACAGTGCCTGCTGTCCTACATGGCCCCAGCTTTCATTTTATGGATTCTAAGCCAGTAATGATTGAATACTGCAATCATCCTTTTAAAGAAATACATGAATAAGCTTTACTTTAACAGTCAGAGATTGTAATCATTCTTTTATATCTTGGGTTGTTTGGGTTGTTCAAATTTTCATTCTACTTCCTTCATATAATTTCATATAAATATAATACTGAAAGTCTTTCATTAATCATCCTATCAAACAACAATGTAACAAAATATGTACACAAAATTTTTAATTGGTTTAATTTCCTGTGACCATAAGTCTTAATGTGCTCAAATTTTTCTGGAATGAGATGTCATTATAATTATGAGTTGTAAACACTGATCTAAACATTTATATATTACAAATTTTGATATGTAACTGAAAAATAAGGAGTAAAATTTTAGTGCAAGTGCTCTCTGATGAGATAAATTGTTTTTTTTCTCAATTAGTGCATGTATCTATTAGTGAAAATGGCTTGTTGCCAATTGAGACAAGGGTCAGCATTGATTCTGTTTCCACTTTTTTTGCCTCTATAAATGTAAGCACTGAGAAACTATGTTCACATAAATAAGTACATGTGATGGAAATTATTGTTTCTTTTAAAAAGCAATATCAGTTGATTATTTGAACTTTTACTTAGTTATAAGCCAAAATTCAAACAATATTCTGTCATCAAAGGGTTTTTATTTTTATATTAATATATCATCTGACAATGTCAATGGATCCTTCTTTGATTTTATGGAATGTAAAAAGAAAATGGAAACCACCAAAATATTTTTAAATTGCAAAAAATAAAAATTATGACTTACACATTTGAGTCACTTTCTATATTTCAGAAAATATAGTCTTTATGAAAACTTACAAAATTATTAATTATACTCATTATTCTGCAATTTAAAGCCATCTTTTTTAACTTCAGAAGGAATTAAGAAAAATCAAAATATTATTAAATTTAATACACCTTTGCAATTGCAATTTTTTGATAAAATATTAATACTCTTATTTAACCACAAGCTTTACATATACATTCATAAAAACCCTGGAGCTACAGATTTAGCTTATTCAGGTTATGAGAATTCTCTGCCATATAATTTAGTTAGGAAGGCTGAGTCTCATTTTTACCCATCAGTCATATAAGATCTATTCTCTGTCAGAAAAGGTCTGATGCTATTTTTTGATTGCAATAAACATACTTTTATGCACTTCAAGGAATATGTTTTGTAAAAATCACAGAAAAAATAATAGGCCACATTTTATAAAATATAGTACTAAAATTATTCAGGATTAAATTGTAGATCTAATTAATTAATTTAATTTATCCATCTATTCCATAATAAGTTTTTAAGATAATAAATCAATATCCTATTACTCATTTTTTACCTAATGAGAACGTGACATACATGTTGGTAAAACTGTGTTATTTATGAATCAAGAAGTATGATAAAAAGGCATGGAATTTAGTAACTATATTCTGATGCTTGACTTTTAGGAGTAATTAAATAAGAATCAAATTTTAAAGATCAGAAATAGCTCCATTTATTCATTAGGCATTATAATCAAACTTTACTTCTGTACTTTATGAAAGGGCATATACTGCTAAAAATTAATTAGATGATTGGCTAGCATAGTTATAATTTTTGTTAATAGGAATTGGAAATGCTAAATATTTTATGGGATACAATAAAATAAAGATTTACTGTGTTTGAAATAAACATTTCAAAGTATATTTTGATAAAATAGCTATTACTATTAGGTAACACATCTCAAGTTTTGAAAAAAATCCCATTAAAGTTTTAACCATAGGTTTTACTCACTGTATCTTGAAAATTTTGGTAGTACTGAGAAATATTCCAGTTATATTTAAAAGAATCAGTAACAGTAATCAATACTGCTCTGGCTGTTGGAAAATGCTTTTTGTTCTCTGCTAATTATATGACATAAGGATAAGAATGGAGAATAGCTGAAATGAACTTGTATTTTAATATTTTTTAAAGTTGTCTCAGCGTTCAATGTTTTCTACCACTTTGCTTTGTTCTTATGGGACCTTCCCTCAGAGCTACACAGTCTTAATAGTTGTGGGATTGAAGAAATTTATCACCACGACTAACTACTGCCCTACTCTACCATATATCTGAATTCTAAATATGCCAATGAGGATGAAAATACCAATTTTCCAAGAACAGGCTTTGCCTTTCACAGCAATATATATGACAGGAAGTCTTGCCAGGTTATGGTAGCTTGATTGATCGTTAAGGAAGCCTCTTTTATTTGGCACTCTTGAAATTTATATATACCAGAAAGATTTTTGGATGAATGGGAAGAAATGCCTTTGTTTTGTTAAGTGATATCTTTTTTTCAAAGAGATGAACTGTTGCTCTGTTGCCCAGGATAGAGTACAGTGGCATGATCATAGCTCACTGTAACCTAGAACTCCTGGACTCAGGCAATCTACCTGCCTCAGATTCCTGAGTAACTATGACTACAAACGTACACTACCACACCTAGCTAGTTTTTTTTGTTTGTTTGTTTTTTTGTAGAAATAAGGTCTCACTATGTTGACCAGGATGGTCTCTAACTCCTGGCCTCAAGTGATCCTCCCACCTTGGCCTCCCAAAGTGCCGGGATTGCAGGTGTGAGCCCCCATGTCCGGCCTAAAACTGAACATCTAAATATGTGCTTACACAACCCTTAGAAAAATCTTAACATGGCCCAAGTTGAGGGCCACTGGCCTAGTTCCCTTTACTCTTACAGTGCTTGGGTTCAGCTAATGGTCTTCTATGCGGCCTTTGCTGTTTGTACAGGATGCAACATACAGGATATGCCTCACTTACTAACTTGTCCAAGGTTTCCTCTAAGAAATCGCTATTCCAGAAGAGTTCTTGAAGGTTTGATCACAGAATAACAGTGAACCATTGTGGATTTCAGACTTGATCTAATACCAGTCTTCAGAGACCTGTTCCAGTTGTCTCTGCTGTGGCGCAGTGAAGGGTGGGGCCTTTTAAACTCTTTGGTCACAATCACTTCCTGATTTGGGCGAAAGCCGAAAAACTGCCCATTGTGACGTGCCAGGGCACTTCCTGTGTAACACAATTAACAACCCCTCCAAGGGCTCCTTGCCATGTCTTAGCCACATCACGCTCACTATTCTGTGGGCTTCGTTTATACCCTCAGGAACATTATTTTTAAAATATTAGTATAAGTGATTTTAATTATTTTGCAACCTTATCACAATTTTCAACCAATCAGAATTTTGTTAATGAACATAAAAGATTTCCTTTTTATTCCTTTTAAAAAGAACATTTAACATCGTTGCCATTCATTCATTCAGCAAATAGTTATTAAATACTTGTGTGCCAGGTTCTCATGGTAAATGATGTGAACACAAAAAAAGGAAAAAACCAAAACAAAAATGGGTTGTAAACAATAGACACAAAGAATAGATTAGTGGTTACCAAGGGACAGGGATGGGGTGGGGGTGGGGAGTGCCTGTATAAAAGGGTAGCACAGGGGAATTCCTTTGTGGTAATAGAATAGTTCTGAGAAAAATCTGAAGTACTTTTACAGCTATAGACTGAACCTCTAGATCTGGATCTACCCATCTAGGATGGAACTGAGGCTCTAAAGAACAAAGGAGTACAAAGTTTGTGGGGAATGTAGGAAGAAGGAAGAGGAGGGAACCAGAAAGAGGTGTGTCTCCTGCATCTTGGGCTGACACAATAGGAAAAACAACAATTTATATTAGAATTTGCAACCTATGTCCCATGGAGCAAATCTGGCCCATTCTTTGCTTTTATAAATAAAGCTTTATTGAAGGACAGCCACATCCATTCATTTATGTATTATCAATGGCTGTATTCACACTACAATAGCGGAGTTAAGTAGTTGTAACTGAGACCACGTCCTACAAAGCCTACAGTATTTACTATCTGGCCCTATATGAAAAAGTTTGCTGACTCCAATTTTACATTGACTTTGGACTCTGTGACTTTGTTTTTGTAATTGTGCTTATATGCACTCTCAGATGTCATAAACATAATGTAGGAATTACATTAATGCACCAGAGTTCTCTGTAGCTTTTAACAAAATTTTACATAAATTCTTTATGAAATAGGGAATGTAAAAACTAATCAATATGATAAAATTGGAAAAAGTAAGTTGTAGAAGAGTAAATGTGGCCTAAAGCCATTTTATAAAATATTTATAAAAATATACTAAGGCATTTGTATACTTACAAAATAAAATATCCATTTTTGTATACTTATAAAATAGTAGCCACTGATACGGGTGAGGTTATAAGTCGGCTCGGGACGGGGCTGGGGATATTCCAAGGGAGTTGTGTATGTTGAAGTGGGGCAGGGAGGGAGAAGGGAGAGAAGACTGTTAAAAAATCGGAGCTGAGGAAAGAGGGGAATTACTAGGTATTAACAATTAACTAGATATTAACAATAGACCCAGGGAAAAGTAGTGAAAAATAAATTTCAAGACATCAGATATGAGAT
This sequence comes from Cheirogaleus major, assembly GCA_963574435.1. NCBI lineage: Eukaryota > Metazoa > Chordata > Mammalia > Primates > Cheirogaleidae > Cheirogaleus > Cheirogaleus major. The sequence continues at coordinate 6,499 of CAUYPO010091039.1, read as the reverse complement.
TTAAAAATATTTTGAAGTATCAGATAATTGCTCTGCAATATTGAACATGAGTAAGACTTGAAAACTTTATTTAATCTTTAATTTCTGAAATAAACGATGGCAGCTTTTTCATTTATGTTTTATTTTGTTTAATGAACTGAGTTGGCTTCCAAGACACAGTGTGCAAAACATTTAAGTGGTGACTTATTCTCTTGACTAAATTGTTCTCCTCAATACTTTGCTAAGCAGTTTCTTGGAATGCCCTTAACAGATTACAGCTAAAGTCAAGAGAATTGTTTTTTAAACCACTATTGACTTTTGTGTGTGTTGCATTCATTTTCATTGCCAATCTTAGCATCTTTTTTTCTATGAGAAAACCTTGTTCTACTTTTTTATTGACCTATAATGTTGGCATTAAGCTCAACATTAGTTACTAAATTAGTGCCATATCAAACCAAGTGTCCATCAATACATGAGTGGATTAATAAAATGTGGTCTATGTATACCATGGAGTACTATTCAGCTATAAGAAACAATGGTGATATAGCACCTCTTGTATTTTCATGGATAGAGCTGGAACCCATTCTACTAAAGTGAAGTATCTCAAGAATGGAAAAACAAGCACCACATGTACTCACCAGCAAATTGGTATTAATGGATCAAGTGGACGTATAGGAATAACATTTATCAGGTGTCGAGTGGGTGGGAGGAGGGAGGAGGGGATTGGTATATACAAACATAATGAGTGAGATGTGCAACATTTGGGGGATGGTCATGTTTGAAGCTCTGACTCGAGGGGGGAGTGGGGGCATGGGCAATATATGTAACCTTAATATTCGTACCCCCATAATATGCTGAAATTAAAAAAATTTTCAGTTGGTTACATCAATTGCAGGTCTCGTTAATGGGGAGCTCACTCTGTAACAGCTATAGATTTGGTTGTACAGCTTACAATCTTGCTCATGTTTCCATGGCAATAAATTAAGAAAACAAAAGTACGGAACTGATTAGCAACATATGTAGAAAGCAATGATTCTCTAAGAAAAAAAGTGGCTATTTTACATCTAAGTAAATTTCTTGATATTAGATAATAATGATTTTTCAAATGTATTGCCAGCCACATTCCAGTACAACTTTAAGATTGGTAAGCTATGAGCTTTAGAAATATATACAGTCAAGTTTATACATATCAATCATTTAGAATTTCTCGTACTTCAAAAAGAGACTGGCTGAAATTTAATATTAGACTATATATGAAGAAACAGTAAAGAGAAAGAAAATATATTGGCCAAGAAATCAGAATATCTCTTCTACTTACATAACCTTAGGCAAAACACTTAATTTCCTGAATTTCAAATTTCCTTATTTGAAAGATAAATCCTTCATTCTTCTACATACATGTGAGGGATAAGACAATAGTATTTGTGGAAGCATCATACAAATGTCAAGCTTTACATAGAGCTATCTTCATTGATTGTCCTGAAGGAAGTTCAAAACAGAAACATACTATAGAAAAATGCACACTATTTCTAAAATACAGAATCATAGAATTTCAGAGCCACAAGCTCTTTGATGTCTTTAACATCATATAGTTTTTCTCTTAATTGTTTGAAATATTTCTCCAGTCTTTGCTTCCAAGACACCACCCTATTCTGATTTTCCTTCTACCACTCTGACAACTCCTTCTCAGGCTCCCTTGCGGCACATCCTCCAGGGGCAGGCTTTGTAATATTAAAGTTTCCCCGGGCTCTCCCCTGGCCCCTCTGTTCTTACATTATGCCCTTTCCCTAAACCTTCTCATCTGCTTCCCTAACTTCCATGTCCATTTGCATGCAAATATCTTCTAGGATTTATCTCATGTCCACACCTCTCCCTAGCCCCAACCCAACTAGCCAATTGCTTATTTAACAGTTCTATCAGGTGTTTCAAATGCAGTTTACATAAAATCATTCCAAAGGTTTCATGTTTTGCTGTCTCCTTTGTCCACCAAATTCAGTCCTCTTCCACTGTGCTTATCTCAGCACATTTTAAGCTACTGTAAACGGTTGCACAAATCAGAACCTTGGGAGTCATCCTTGTCATTCCTCTCTCCATTACTTCCCAGATTCAAGAACACTCTTTAGTTTTATGTGTTTTGCATTTGAAAAAATATCTTCTTTCCATCTCTACTCAAGCCTAGATTAGTCTCATCTTTCAGCTGAACTTATTAAAAACCCTTTAACTCTTCTGTTGCTCCACTCTTACTCTGTCTTTCCACTGCATCCGAACTGATACTTATAATTTGTAAGGATTCCCATGGCAATTTCCTCATTAAAATCCTCCAATGGCCCCTTAAGCTAAAGATGAAAATCTAACCCACCAGGTTCTACATGATCTGCCCCTAGATCTATTTGTCTAACCCTATATTACTTCCTTTTCTCCCTAACATTCTTCACTTCATCCAACTGGGCTTCTTTCTGTTCCTCTAAAATGCCACGTTCTTTCTTGCCTGTGGGCCTTTGAATGGACTCTGTTTGCCTGGTATCATCATCTCCCCACCAATGCATCCAGAAAACTCTCATTCATCCAGCAGATTCAGACTCAGTTTTATCACAGACGTCTTCCTGAAGCTGCTGACAGGGTCGTGTTCTCTTTTATGTGCTCTGTTTTTCCTGCCGAGTATTTATCACAGGTTGTATTGACCTTTCAGCGTATGTGTGTATGCATGATATTACAGTGTTGTTTGTATCTGTCTATACTTACTAAACTGTAAACATTATCCAGAACTGTGTCTGTTTTGCTGAGTCCAGTGTAAGTGTCATGCCGGTCCTTAAAAAGTGTTTCTTAAATGAATGAAAGAACAGTCGGTTCATACTGGAGCTAAGCTTCACAGACCATCCTTCTGGTAGAGGACTATTCTGCCTCTGCTTGAACTATATCAGCATGGCCGGACATTTCACTTTAGAGCAGCTCTAATAATTAGAGTGTTTTTAAAGTACTTAAACTTATCTTCCCTATTTTTATGAGATAGTTTTAATTTTTCCCAGCGGAATAGGAATAAACAAGTTTATGCTCTCTTCCTTTCCACTCTCCCTAAGATATTTGAGAATCGTTACTGTGAATTATTTTTTAGATTAGAGACCCCCATTATTTTTTAGTCTCTCATTTTCTGACAGGATTCCTGGGCCTTCTTTTACTCTGATTGGCCTCATCCCCAGTGTGGTTAAGAGAAGAGACTCAAAAACCAGAACCCATAGTTGAATCTTGGTGTTGCATTCACTAACTTGAGAAACTTTGGCAAATTTCACAACCTTTCTTTGTTTCCATTTCCTCATTTGTAAAATGAAAATAATAATTGTATTTACCTCATAAGACTGCTATGAGAAATAGATGAGTTACACGCAAATGTCTTAGAATGGTGCCTGGCGCTACGTAAGCACTCTTCAGAAACAGAACGACGATAGGATCTAAGCACTTGTTATGATTATTATTATAGAACAGATTCAGTCAAGGGTCAACTGGGGAAGCAGATATGGGTGACTGGAATGAGGATATTAATACTAGAATTACAGAATTACAGGAGAAGCTAGGAGGTGAAGGTCTGAAAGGAGCAGTTGTGAAATTAGAGGAATCACCAAGTCAATCTGAGAAGCCAAAATTATCCAACTGCCAAAAGGGGAGTCCCAAAGGGGGAGCTGGTGGACAAACCTGTGGGAAAAGTGGTGGGTCAGTATTCTAGCATCTGGTGAGGAGCTGGAGGCCACCACTGGTCCACAGTCAGGAAGAACAGCTGATGCAGAGTAGACAACAAGGACACCTGCCATCGCTAAGTCTGTCCCTGCATCTACCCACCACCACCTTGAGAGAGCGATGGTCGCTTTGACTTCCACCACCCAAATTTCAAGAAAGACCTCTTTTTGCCAACTAACTCAGAGCCATACACTGAAGGAGATTCAAGAAAAGTGGCCCCATCTTAATCAATTTGACTGTAAATGATGCAGCACAGTATGTGAAATTGCTTCAGGTTTACAACTTCCCTCATAAAACCTGCCACCAGTGATAGAATCCAACAGGACACAACAGCATAGCACGGTGGGGCTCCTGCAAGCCCACACTCTGCCGGTGGAACTTCCAGCTTCTTGTGAAGCTGCTTCTTCAAAGTTTGCATGGTTTTTTTGGTTGTTCATGGCACAGTTGTTTTATGTTGAACTTTCTGACTTTAAAAACCCCTGGCCGCCTTCACACATACTACTGTTGAAACAGATCTCTAAGATCCATTATTTGTATTAATATATCTGATTTGGGTTTTTTTATTTTTTTGTAATTTACTCTCATTCAAATTTCAGCATATAAATTGGCAGTTATGATTTTACCTGTTCTAGTTGAAGTCATTTCATATCTTGATTCTGAGATGCAAATATCAGCTAGCCCTCTTACATTCGTTTTATTTGCATATGTATTGGGGGGATGAGGGAGGAGAGGCCAGCTCTCTATAGTATTTCTCAAATGCTCCATAGAACGTTAATTCACAAGATGTTCAGAACAGATGTATACAATATTTCCCTCTTGGTATCTCACTAAATAACTTTGGGAAACACTGGCTTCAACAAAAGCTACAGATTGCTTTGCTGATGAATATCTCAGAGACTCTGCTCAGTATATTATTCAGCATAAACATACGTGTATATATACATACACACACACATATATATTATATTATAAAGCTCTGCACTCAGCTGTTTTTCCTTGTTCTAGGGAACTGAGACTTTGGGCAAGGGTATTGTGACCCTGACATTTCTGTTAACAACTAGGCACAACATTGAAACTTTTCTCCCTCACTTGGACCAAACACATCGACATTTATCTCTGGCCCAGCTCACCAGCCAGAGGGTCTTGGTTGGAGCCCCCCAGTCTACCCCAATTAACCTCCATAATTCTAAATCTCAGGGAGAAGATATAGGAAGTGGGGATTGGGGGAAGCACTAGTATTTGTTCTTTTCTCCTCCAAAGAACCTTGAACTTCTTATGTAAATTGGGCCATCTCTCCCTAGAACCAGCTTTGCATACTGAGGACCTAGAGGAGTGGCAATATTTATTAGGCAAGTCAAAAAAAAAAAGGCTCTTAATACTGTCATTTATAAAACTGAAAGGCCACTTAAGTGGCTTTATTCTGAATAAGAAGGTCTGTTCCTGTGGCCTGCTATCTCCACTCTTAGACAAAGGAGAGGCTGGGATTCTCATCATCTCCTTAAATCCTATTTAATCTCTGTTTTGACAGGTGCCTGGTTAGTTACCTTCTAGGATTTTGAGGAGCCTTGAGTGAAATAATCTATATCAAGTGTTTAGCATAGTTTGTGGAATGGAATAGTGCTCCAAGAAAAGGAGCTATTGCTATGACTGATTGTTTTAATCTCCCTAATTACCTTTAACGACCATAAGGACAGCGACCACATCTTACGTTTCTTTCTATCCTCCTAGCAATTAGCACAATGTCTGGCTCACAGTTGGCTTGATAAATATTTATTGAAGAAATGAAGTTGCTTATTGCACATTTTTCTTTTTCCTATGCGCCTGTGTTCCTGAACCCCATTTAGCCAAAGTAATAATTTGGCTATGCCATTTGAAACAAACATTTTCTATCCTCAATCCAAATTCCTCTGAAAACCCAACCCAAAGAATGCAGGGAAAGCAGGGTTTGAAAATTTCTCTTAGTTATGTCTACTGTCTTGGAAGACCAGTTCCAAGACTCAATCAGACAGCAGCTTAGAGAACATTCTTTTTGTCTATATTATCACAAGGCAAGTTGGTGCCTTGATGATGTTCCAGTGAATCGTATAAATCTCAAGTTCAAATTTATCATCCTCCAAACAGGACTGGTTCTGCTCCAAGCTTCCTTTGCTTACTAGTGGTGACACTGGCAATGAAAGATTCATCTGAAATGTTACCTGACAGCAGCAAATATATAGCAATCCAACCCTGAGTCAGCACGCTATGGCCGTCCAGCTCCTTTCTCATGCAGAAAGTGTAGAAATGGGGCTGGTAGGGAGAAGTTCAGGCCTTCAAAAAGCAGAAAAGAAGTTCAATTTTTGATGGAGGTGGGGAACAGGAAACACTTTCTTTAAACTTCACAGCCAGTGCTATCCAATAGAGATTTTTACCATGATAGAAATTCTCTGTCTGCACTACCCGATATGATAGTCACACCATCCACATGTGACTATTGAGCATTTGAAATATAACTATTATTACTGAGAAACTGAACTTTTTGTTTAGTAGTAATGAACTTTAATTTAAATTTAAATAATCACATGAAGCTGGTGGCCACCATATTGGACAATGCAGTTGTAAGCCATGGGATAGAATCCTTGAAAGAAAAACTAAACAAATGTGGCCCATTGCTTCTATGTAATGACCTCAGTTTCTTAATCTGAAAAATGCACATAATAAAACTAATCCGGGGTCTGGACGCAGTGGTTCACGCTTGTAATCCTAGCACTCTGGGAGGCTGAGGTGGGAGGATCACTTGAGCTCAGGAGTTCGA
>CAUYPO010091037.1:0-40205 GCA_963574435.1 Cheirogaleus major | reverse complement strand
AATGATATCATGCTACCAAAGATTAAGATTTACTGTGCAGGCCGGGCACAGTGGCTCACGCCTGTAATCCTAGCACTCTGGGAGGCTGAGGCTGGTGGTTTGCTTGAGCCCAGGAGCTTGAGGTTGCTGTGAGCTAGGCTGACGCCACGGCACTCAATCTAGCCTGGGCAACAAAGTAAGACTCTGTCTCAAAAAAAAAAAAAAGAAATACCATTTAAGGCCGGGCACGGTGGCTCACGCCTGTAATCCTAGCACTCTGGGAGGCCGAGGCGAGTGGATAGCTCAAGGTCAGGAGTTTGAAACCAGCCTGACCAAGAGTGAGACCCCGTCTCTACTAAAAATAGAAAGCAATTAATTGGCCAACTAAAAAAAAAATATACAGAAAAAATTAGCCGGGCATGGTGGCGCATGCCTGTAGTCCCAGCTACTTGGGAGGCTGAGGCAGGAGAATTGCTCGAGCCCAGGAGTTTGAGGTTGCTGTGAGCTAGGCTGACGCCACGGCACTCACTCTGGCCCGGGCAACAGAGTGAGACTCTGTCTCAAAAAAAAAAAAAAAAAAAAAAAAGAAGTTCAAATTTAATTTTGTGAACATTTTAGTCAAATTTAATTTTGTGGAAAAGGAGGGCTGAAGCTTTAGACTCTAGAGTTTAGCCCAGTATTGGTTTTTAATATGGTTCCCTCAATGATTTCATTTGATTTCATTGAATGTCACCCCTTAAACGGGTTCTTTTAGGTATAGCAAGTAAAATAGTAATTCCCAAAGTGCCTTGAGCCTGCCAACTAGTAGTACTCCTTCAAAGAGAGATGTGGAGCCAGTTTTGGTTGCAGCTCCAAGGTCAAATGTGACTATAAGATGGAGAATCACCAGGCAATTACAGTATTGAAAGCAAAACATTCCAACAGCTACTATTTTTCTTTTTCTTTTTTTTTAATTTCAAAATATTACGGGGGCACAGATGTTTTTGCTTACATTTATTGATTTTGTTATGCTTGAGTCAGGGTTATAAGTGTGCTCATCACTGAGATAGTGTTCATTGTGCCCATTAGGTAGGTTTTTGCCCATCACCCCCTCCTTCTTTCCCACAGATTGATTTCCACTGAGTTTTACTTCCCGCTGTGTACATGTGTGCTCATCAGTTGTTCCAGTTTAATAGTGAGTACATATGGTGCTTGTCTATTCTTTAAATACTTCATTTAGGATAATGGTCTCCAGTTCCATCCAAATTCTTACAAGGCTTAATCCTTCTTCATGGCTGAGTAGTATTTCACAGTATATACATACCACATTTTGTTAATCCACTCATGAATTTATGGGCACTTGGGTTGATTCCATATCTTTGCAATTGTGAATTGTACTGCAGTAAACATTAAAGTGCAGTTGTCTCATTGATAAAATGACTTATTTTCCTTTGGGTAAATACCAGTAGTGGGATTGCTAGATCAAATGGTAGGTCTACTTTTAGTTCTTTGAGGTATCTGCATATTACTTTCCGTAGAGGTTGTACTAATTGGCAGTCCCACCAACAGTGTATGAGTGTTCCTTTCTCTCTGCATTCACGCCAGCATCTTTTGTTTTGGGACTTTTAAATAAAAGCTATTCTAATTGGGGTTAGGTGATATCTCATTGTGGTTTTAATTTGCATTTACCTGATAATTAGTCAGGTTGAGCATTTTTTCATATACTTATTCACCATTTGTCTATTTTCTTTTGAAAAGCTTTTGTTCATGTCTTTTGCCCAATTTTTAATGGGATTGTTTGTTTTTTCCTTGAGTTGCTTGAATTCTTTGTAGATTTCTGGTTATTATCCCTTTATCAGATATATAGCTTACAAATATTTTCTCCCATTCTGTAGATTGCCTATTTGCTGTGTTGATTATTTCCTTAGCTGTGCAGAAGCTTTTAAATTTAATCAAGTCCCATTTTTTCTATTTTTGTTGTTGCCATGATTCCCATTCGGGTCTTAGTCATAAATTCTTTGCCTAGTCGATATCTAGAAGAGCTTTTCCAACATTTTCTTCTAGAATTCTTATAGTTTCGTGCCTTCCATTTAAGTCTTTTATCCATCTTGAATTAATTTTTGTGAGTGGTGAGAGATAAGGATACTGTTTCAATGTTTTGAATGTTGTTTTCCAGTTGTCCCAGCACCATTTATTGAATAAGGCTTCTTTTCCCCCAGTGTATATTGTCTGCATTGTCAAAGATCAGTTTGCTGAATGTAGGTGGTTTTATATCTGGGTTCTCTGCTCTGTTCCATTGGTCTATGTCTCTATTTTGGTGCCAATTTCATGCTGTTTCAGTAACTGTAGCCTTGTAGTATAGTTTGAAGTCTGGTAATGTGATGCTTCCAGATTTGTTCCTTTTGATTAATGATGCTTTGGCTATTCTGGCTCTTTTCTGGTTCCATTATGAAGAATTACTTTTTCTAGATCTGCAAAATATGACGTTGGTATTTTGATGGGGATTGCATTGAATCGGTAAATTGCTTTGGGTAGTGTGGACATTTTAACAATGTTGATTCTACTGATCCATGAGCATGAAATGTTTTTTCTTTTGTTTATGTTATCTGTGAGGATTTCTTTCCTCAGTGTTTCTAAGTTCCTTTGTAGAGAATTACACCTTGGTAAAATATATTCCTAGATATTTTATTTTCTTTGTAGCTATTTTGAATGATATTAAGTCTTTGATTTGACTTTCAGCTTAACTGTTATTAATGTATAGGAATGCTACTGATTTTTGTATATTGATTTTGTAACCTGAGACTTTGCTGAATTTATTTATCAATTCTGGGAGTCTTGGTGGAGTCTTTGGGGTTTTCTAGATATAAGATCATATCATCAGCAAAAAGTGATAGTTTGTCTTCCTCTTGTCCAATTTGGATACCCTTTATTTCTTTCTCTTGCCTGATTGCTCTGGCTAGGACTTCTAGTACTATGTTGAATAGAAGAAGTGGTGACATGGGAATCCTTATCTTGTTCTAGTTCTTAATGGCAGTGCTTTCAAGTTTTCCCCATTCAGTCTGATGTTGGCTGTGGGTTTGTCATATATAGCTTTTATAATCTTGAGATATGTTACTTCTATGTCTAGTTTGTTGAGGGTTTTTTATCATGAAAGAGTGCTGAATTTTGTTGCTTTTTCTGCATTAATTGAAATGATCATATGGTCCTTGTTTTTGCTTCTGTTTATGTGGTGAATTACATTTATTGATTTACACATATTGAACCTTCCTTATATCTCTGGTTGAAGCCCACATGGTCATGGTGGATTATTTTTTTGATGTGCTGTTGAATTCTATTCACTAGTATTTTATTGAGGATTTTTGCATCTATATTCATAAGGGATATTGGTCTGCAGTTTTCTATTTTTGTTGTGTATTTTCCTGGCTTTGATATCAAGGTGACATTGGCTCTATAGAATGAGTTGGGAAGGATTTCCTCCTTCTTGATGTTATGGAATAATTTTTGCAGTATGGGCAGCAGCTCTTCTATGTAGGTCTGGTAAAATTCAGGTGTGAATCCATCTGGTCTGGGGCCTTTTTTGTTGTTGGAAGATTTTTTTTACTACTGTGTCAATCTCATTGCTAATTATTGGCCTGTTCAGGAGTTTTATTTCTTCTTGATTGAGTCTTGGGAGGTCGTGTGTTTCCAAGAATTTGTCTATTTCCTCTATGTTTTTGAGTTTATATGAGTAGAGATTTTCATAGTATTCACAGATGATATTTTGTATTTCTATGGTATGAGTTGTAATATCTCCTTTTTCATTTCCGATTGAGCTTATTTAGGTCCTTTATCTTCTGCTCCTGGTTAATCTAGCAGGAGTTCTATCAATTTTGTTTATCTTTTCAAAGAACCAACTTTTTGTTTCATTGATCCTTTGTATTTTTTTGTTTTTCATTTCATTAAGTTTTGCTCACTCCTTAGTTATTTCCTTTTTTTGCTGGCTTTGGTTTTGGTTTGCTCTTCCTTTTCTAGTTCCTTGAGACATGTCTTTAGTTTGTTAATTTGTCTTTATTTATTTTCTGCTTGGATGATTAGTCCAGTTCTGTCAGTGAGGTGTTGAAGTACCCAGCAATTACAATGTTGCTGTTTATCTCTTTGCTTAGATCTAGTAGGGTTTGCTTTATGAATCTGGAAGCTCCTGTGTTAGGTGCATAATATTTAGGATTGTTATGTTTTCATGTTGAATTGCTTTCTTTACCATTATATTAATATAATGATCATGTTTGTCTTTCTTTACTATTATTGATTTAAAGTCAATTTTATCTGTTAGGAAAATGGCTACACCTGCTTTCTTTTGATTTCCATTTGCATGAAATATTTTTTTTCCATCCCTTTACCTAGAATCTGTATGAGTCCTTTTGGGTTAGATGTGTTCCTGGATGCAGCAGATACTTGGGTTGTGTTTTTTCATCCATTCAGCCAACCTGTGTCTCTTGAATGGGGTATTTATAACACTCATATTGATTGATAGAATTGATATGTGGAATGCTGTTCTGTTCATCATTTGAGATAATACCTTGTTGCTTTGTTTTACCTCTGTTATTGTATATGATCTCTGAGCTTTTGCTTTTGTGTGGTTTTACTCTGGTTGGTGTCTATTGTGCTGATTCATGTATAATGCAGTTCTGAGTATTTCCTAGAGGGTAGGTCTGGTCTTGACAAATTCCATCAGTGTTTGCTTGTCTGGAAAAGTCTTTATTTCTCCTTTATGTATGAAAGTTAGTTTCCCAGGGCACAGAATTCTAGGCTGTCAGTTTTTCTGTTTAAGAAGACTGAAGATGGGGCCACAATCCATTCTGGCTTGTAAAGTCTCAGTTGAGAAGTCTGCAGTTAGCCTGATGGGTTTTCCTACGTAAGTTACTTGATGTTTTTGCCTCACAGCTTTTAGGAGTTCTTCCTTCATGTTGACTTTGGCCAGTCTGATGAATGTGTATCTTGGTGATTGCCCCTTTGCAATGAATCTCCCAAGTGTTTGGTGAGCTTTTTGTACCTGGATGTCTAAATCTGTAGCAAGACTAGGGAAGTTTTCCTCAATTATTCCCTCAAATAAGTTTTCTAGCCCTTGTGTGCTTTCTTTTTCCCCTCAGGGATGCTTATGATTCTTATATTTGACCATTTTACCTAATCCCATACTTTTTGTAGACTTTGTTCATTTCTCTTAATTCTCTGTTCTTTATTTTTGACTCACTGAGTTAATTCAAAAGACTTGTCTTCAAGGTCTGAGATTTTTTTCTGTCTGGTTTAATCTATTCTTAAAACTTTGCACTGTGTTTTGTATATCCTTAAATGAACTTTTCATTTCCAGAAGTTCTATTTTTAAAAAATATAATGTGTCAATCTGTTTAGTGAATTTTTCATTCATTTCATGAGTTGTTTTTCTTTCAGTTGGTTTTCCATTTTCTCTCGGATTTCATTGAACTTCCTTACAATCCATCTTTGGAACTCTTTATTTGTCATTTCAGTATTTTCATTTTGTTGATATCCATCACTAGAGAGTTGGCGTTCCCTTTTGGGTGTGTCTTTGCTCTGATTTTTCATTCTTCCAGAGTTCTTTTGCTGATTCCTTCTCTTATGGGACAGCTGTTACTTCTTAATTTTAGATTACTTTTATTTAGATGGGGTCTTTTCCCCTTCCCCCTTACTTATAAGGAAGAGTATGTAGCATATATTGGGTAAGAACATTTTGCTTTACTTGTGGGTGCTTTGATGGGGGTATAGGTTCTGGATGGATGCCTTGGTTATAGATATCCTTAGTGTGGTGATTTTCTCAGTTGCTAGTTTTTTGTGGGGTGTAGCAGTGGTGAGCTATGTATGTCAGAAGATTCCCTGTCTCTCTTTGATGAGGGAAGATGGAGGTCTTTGAGATCCTTTTCCTTTCCACAGCCCTGTGGACTTCATAACCGTGTGAATTGTGTTGGCATGGCCAGTTTAATCTCTGAGACAGTAGGTAGTGCTTGTGGGTAAGAATCAATCACACCCTATATGATTGAGTCAGTAAATGCTGTAAAGGGCTGTGCAAATTGACCTCCCAATCAGTAGGTGGTGCTTGTAGGAAGGAATAAGCTACAGTGTTGTTTTTGGGACCTGTGACTGGTTCTGGCACCTCAGGAGAAGCACTTGAATGTCCCAGGTGGTGAGTGCACCCTGGAACTTCCATATGAGTCCTTATTCTCCACTACAGCAGAGGCTGGTGAGAGAGTGTGAGTGGTGGGGCTTGGTTGAGTGAGCCTGCCTTCAGGCTACACGAAAACTAGTAAGGCAGCTATTTCAGCAGGGGTCAAAAGTCCACTCCCAGCCTTCTGGGGAAAGGTGCCAGGAAGGGGGTGAGGTTGCCCCACTCAGCCAGGAAGTCTGCGTTTGGAGGTGGGGCCATCTGAGATTTATAATCTGGCTGTCAGGAGTGGGATTCCCTATTCTTCCCCTGTCCTGCTCCACATTTTCCCTCTGGTGAATGCCAGCAGGCAAACTAGCTGAGCTCCCCATAAATAACACTGTGGGCTGGGATCCCTGTCCAGGATCCTTCCCTGGGCTGAGAGCATGGCCTTTCTGTGGAGGAAGGGGTGCTCTGTGAGTACATTGTGGCTGGGACCCACACTGTGTTCTCTTTTAAGTTCTGCCCATAAGGGCTCCCTCACCTCCTGCGATTAGTTCCCAAATCTCCCCTCTGTGCTCCTGGGCAACACAATCAAATCCTGGAGGTATGGGGTCTGGCCTGTGGGACTGTTCCCAGATCCCTGAAGATCAATCCTTGACCATACCAGGGAGAAGCATGCTGGTCCTGAGTTGCCTATGAAGTGCTCAAGCAGATTTGATGTCTCTCCACTTCGGGGTGTGCCCTCCTCTTTTGGAGCAGCTGTGCTAGCAGCACCACGGAGGGCTGGTGAACAGGGAGCTCACAGTATGAGTACCCGTTAGCCCACTGCAGGTTTTTAAGAAAAGTTTGAGACCCACTCTCTGTGGAAGCCCCAATAGAGGGGAAGCAGCTGCTTCTGAGAGCACGGGATCAATCATTTCTCTTGGCCCCCATGGGTGGGGGAGGGGAAGGAAAGGAAAAGAGTCTGAATGGAGGAAAGCTAGCACTCTGGTCATCTCTGTTCCTCTCTCTGGAAGGCAGCCTCTCCAGAATGTCCAGACTCTGGGGTCATGTAGATCTCCTGGGATGTGCTGACCCCCTGTGGCTCCCATAGTCTAGGCTGGAGTTGGGAAATGTTTGTGTGGAAATAGGCAAGATGAAAACTGAGGGGCTGAAGCCCCATTGAGAGGACAAAGGTATACAATAGGTGGAGAAGCAATATGGCGCCTAGCATCTTGGTTTGGGTCTGTGGGGATAGGAAGCACACCAAGGGGGCTTGTAGCCTGGTGCTTTGTCTTCAAGAAGCTCCCAGTTCACTGGTGGCAGCAGCTTTTGGGCTCATGAGGGTAGAAAGGCTCTCCAGGAGTTCAGGAGCCTGCTGACTGCCAGAGAAATGAGAGAGGGAGAAACAAACTTCTCCACTTACCCTTTTCGCTGGACTCTAATTCTCTCAGGGGTTGACTTCTGCCTATATCTTGTTCCTTCTTGTTCTGTTCTGCAAAGACTTCCCACTGAATCTCTGGTAGGTTCTGACACTTTTCCCTTAGAATTACATCTGATCTATGATTGTTTGTTTGCTTTTTCTTTTTCATCTAAAACTTTTCCTTCTTTCTTAGACAATCTGGCAGCTGTTGTCTCTGGTCAGCCATTTTCTCTGTTCTTTTCCCCTTTCTCTTCTGTGAGAAAAATGTGAAGAACTTTAGAGAAGTAATATACATCTTATAGTTGTCAAATATCTCATTACAATTTTTGGGTATAATGAATGTTTAAATATTAAAAAGAACAATTTGGGGAAATCAATCATACATTATTTTTGAGAAAATTGCTTTAGCCACACCAAGCTGATCAAAAAGATATGTTTTCCTAAAGATTAATGGGTTTCCAGATTATTTCTGAATACCATTCTTTAAAGAAAGTACCTAAACATCTATTTTCTTAGCAATAGTGCCTTTCATATTGATATAAATTAGAAATTAGTAGTAGTTAATACCTTCATGAATAATCTGTCTTGCTGAAAGTCTTGTAATGATCAGTTTGACATATAATATGCTGCCTTTTTAAAGTATATCTTATTTGTCTTACCAATAAGTCCAGAGTAAAAAAAAAAAAAGTATATCTTATGGTTTACAATGAAACAGTTAATTTTTTTCTCATTTGTTATGTAGCTAAGCTTAATTGATATATATTTGACAACACAATACCTTGACTAGGATAATATGGAAACATTTTATTTAGCAAGCATCTATCAAAAGATATTTTTATTAACAAAAAAGATTTTTCTTTTTAACATGAAATGAATTTTTTCATCTTCTTTTTTTCCTTCCTATCATAATTCTTTGAAATGTTTGCTGGTGTTTAGCATCTGATTAGTGAATTCTTGAGAAAGAGTCTATTTCAAATAGGATTATCAAAGGAAATAAGAATATTTTAAAATTTATATAAAATTTTATGTTTTATAATAAACATCTGATTTTTTATTTGTGAAATAAAAATTAAGAAAATGTACTGGGTTTTTCATAGTAAAAAAACCAGTGTATTTTCTTGGGCAGATTTTGGTCTGTGCCTTTGTCTTTCAAAACTGAGTTTTAGTTCAGGGTTTACTTTTATTTTATAAAGGAAACTGATATCCTAAGCAGAATTGCTGTAGTGGAGACCTGAGAGTCTTTCACATCACTGCATGGGAATATTTTCCATCCCACTAATCCCCAGTGGGTGCATTTCTCCCACCTTAAGTGAGATATTTCTAAACATTACCATTTCAACCAAAGTTATTTGATAGATTACTATTATTTATTGATACTGTCTAAGTCTTGCTGCCAACATAATCTTAATAAGTCATTACAAGTCCACTGGGTAAGCTGTTTTTCCATTTCTTAAGCTTTAGTGCCTGTGCTGTATGGATTTGGCATTTAATAAATCACTGGAGGGCCTGCAAACACATTATATTCCTGTAGTTGAGACTGTCTAGACAAAAGTGCATGGAGAGATCTTTCCACTCTAAGTAGCGGGAGAGCATTTGTTTGCTACAAATTGGTTCTGAATCAATTGCTCAGAAACTTGGCATATCCAGGCTTACTTGGATGCAGGAGGAGGGCAAGACTAAGTGCTGCATGGGGTGCTTTTCTGCCTTCTAGTTTAATTGAATAACCGAGAAGCAATGCCTAAGAAACAGCAGTCTTGTGGGAGAATGGCCTAGAATTCTACCCTTTTCAGATTTGAGAGTTATTATACCAATCTTTATGTTATATGACCTTTGTTTACAAAAATATATGAAAGGTTTCCTAAAGCTGAGTAAGTGATACTATTAAGGGTGCGCAGCAAGAAAAAAATAGGAAGGAAAGAATAGGATAATTTTCCTGATAGATATATTATATATATATATATGTTTCCCCTGTGAAGCTTTATTGTTGAGATTGAGTGAGAGAGGAGAGAGAGAGAGAGAGACAGACAGAGAGAGGATGTTTCATTAGTGAGCTTTTTGAAGCACATCTCTTTCCATTTTCAAGGGAAACTAGTTTTAGAAATGGTCTGGGATTGTGATAGGGTTCAATTTTGCCCTTTCAAGTAGACCACTAGTAGTCCTCTTACCTATTGCTTGTTCTTGAAGGTTAAATTAGAGCCTAGCAAACTTATTAATAATATGAGGTTCAGCCTATCCCTTGAACAGTCCAGCCTATTCTGTTGCTATTGTTTGTTCTATATTAGGTTTATTTTTTTGCCTCTCTGCTCTTGTCTTTTGACTATGTAGCACCTAAAATTCTTGCTTAGCATATCCTCCTTGATGGATTGCCTTAAGTTTAAGGTGATTTGGCAACAGAAAATTACAAAAATGAATTTAGGATCATCATAGGTGTCTTACTGACACCAATGTCATAGAATTTTTATTCAGAAGAATTTGGATTAAATATCTTAGCAATGTATTACCATAATATTTAGCCCTTTCAATGGATTTGAAACTATTTGTTTCCATCTGTACATAAAAAGAAAAAGAACACTCACCATGGAAGTCCATTACTTGAGATGTTGTCCTATACAGGTGACCTATAAAGAATACTGGTTCAGCTGTATACAAGTTTGAGTATGAACATATTTTTCAGACTAAAGTATCCACTTGTTCTGAATACTATTCAAACTCTGCCTTCACTTCTGCTTTTCATTTCAAGATATTTGAATGTTGAAGAAATTATTGGACAAGTAAATGAACCCATTTGAAGGATGCAATTGGGCAGCAATGACACTCCAGTTTAAGTTCCAAGTTCATGACCATGTGGTTACTCCTTGAGATGTGGGCAAAAGCCGAAATCAGGGATTTTATATCCTGCACAGAATAAAATTTTTCAGTAGTGATAGTAAAATTCTTCCTGACTTTTCTCAACAGGCTTGAATTCTAGTGTTTCTTGCGATGCTTGTATATCGTGACTCTTGTGGTTCTGTCTTTAGGCCTTTGACTTTAAAACACTATGCAGTCCAAATTCATAAATGCTTGTGTCATCTTCTAGCAATGTGATTACGCTCACAACCGTGCACCCTTATAAATATGATCCAATGGAGCTGTGACTGCCTGACAGCATATTTGTATTCATAGGGCTGGTGTCATCTAAAGGCAGATGGATGTTTATAGATTTGAAGTGATAAGACAGGCACCTAGAAGGCTCCTCTTGTATCCAAGTGACTATGTAATACATCTTTTCAAACAATAATCTCCTTAGATAAGGGTTCCAGACCTTCTCCTTGGGGTAAGTTTGGCAGACTTCATTTCTGTAATACATATGAGGTTGAGCCAGTACGAGGTCTCCAAGACTGTGGAAGGAGAATGGGGAAGGAAGAAAAGAATTTCTGAAAGCATTAATTGGGGGCAGAGAAAGGCAAATTACATAAGTAAAGGTCCTTAGGGTAAAATTTCTCTTGCTCTGTAGCATTACCTGTATCAAATCATTGTTATTTAAAACATATACAAACATAATGAGTGAGATGTGTAACGTATGGGGGATGGTCATGCTTGAGGCTCTGCCTCGAGGGGGGAGGGGGTATGGGCAATATACATAACCATAATATTTGTACCCTCATAATATGCTGAAATAAAAAAAAATTAAAAAAATAAAGAATGGTTATTTAGCTGGTTTGAGGTTGGAGAATAGGATTCATACCCATGTACTTTCATCCTATGTCTTATGTTTCTTTCACAAGGCCATTCTCTAGCTAATAGAGAGGTTTAGTTACAGAGATCCCAAATGATGGGAAGTTTATTGTGTGTTCATCTACCATTGCATGGCTTCAGTTCCCCACCTTCAAATGTGATAAATTACACAAAAGCCTTTAATTCATAGAATAAGCCTTAATGATTTTACCTATGGCCCTTGCCAATATTTCAAAATAATAACCGGCCCCTACTACAGTTCAGGGATGATTATTTCCACTTCTGGGGATAAGAAATTGGAGGAAGAGAAGCAATTATTACATCTTTCTCTGACTGATGAAATGCTTCTCATCCATATTAAGTCAGATCATAAAATACATAAAGCTGCATAAAAAATTACTAGCAAGTAGAAAAGTGCTTCACTGAACTTTTCAGAAGCACACAGAGTCGCTGATCTGGGGGTCACAAGAAGGACCATTATTGTTGCTTGTTTTCTTCCATTAAGTGTTTACACTTGGCATTCTATTTGGCAATCAGCTCAAGGTTATGCTGTCAGTGCAAGATCATTAGCTTTACAATTTTTCAAAAAGAGTTTGACTTAGCAAATGTTCATCACAACCTCAGTGAACATGATTATGTCCAGGTGTAAATCCTGTTGCTGGAAGAACTGCTTGCTAATTATACCGGCTGCTGTTCTTTATTTCTCTGTGCCTGAACTGGGCAGCAGAAATTCATCAGAAACCTTCTCTTCCTGAACGGCATTAGCTGAAGATTTTAGTATATGCTTGGGTCATTGTGCCTTGGTAAGCTATTTTCTCCTCTCATTTACCCAAGGAAAGGTCTAAAGAGCTGTGACCCCTTCACCTCAGCGTCATCAAGGCAATCAGAATAAGTAGCAAATGTCTAGTTATTTTTGGTTAGAGCGGTGTCAGTTTGATGTCAGAAAATGTTCAGGCGAATGGATATCTGTATCTTTTCTCTGAATGTTCCTTGACAAGGAAGGGCATCTGGTTTGGTGGGGGTGGAGGGACTTGGAGATGCTCATGAGACTTTATACAGCAAGTAGAATGTGGTAGGCACTATGCTCAGGGCTTGAGCTACTAGGATAACATTGTCATCCTTCAAAAAATTGAAAAGCAAACCCTCAGTCTAGGGGAGAGAAGGCCCCATAATGTATGATAGTTGATATAAGAGAATTACATTTTTCTGCAGAGGAAAGGATACAGAATCAAAAGAAATGTATTCTTTGGGGAAGCAGGTTGATAAGGCTTTATATAGGAGGTGAGATTTTTGTTGGTCTCACAGGCAAGTGAGAGTTCAACAGATTTGGTTTTAAAATCTGTTACATATTTTACATTTTCAGTGTTAAATTTGAATGATGCAGTCACACAGACATTATTTTTCTTGCTTGTGCCTTCAGTAACTCTCAAAATATATTTTGTATTTTTGTGTTTCACCAAATTCAATTATATGTATTTATATTTTGAGTAGATAGCGCCAAGCAATAGGCAGCAATGCCTAGGAAGCAGTTGGTTGAGTTGTGTCCTTCTCCCTGCAGTTTTGGGGCAAAGAAATGAGTGGAGGCAGGACTGAGGCAGGACTGGAGGGGCTGGTTTGGGAGCTGTCTTTGGAGTCTTAGCCTGAGGAAATTGTTAGCAAAGGCACACATGATGAGTACAGGCCTTCATAAGGGCCGTCCAGGAATCTTTCTACCAGGTGGTATGTTACTCTGAAAGCAAGTATTAGACCAGATTCCACCAAATGTCCAAAGTGGCTAGCGGGAAAGCACTACAGCGGGACTTTGTAGAGTCAGAAAACTTGGGTTCCAGTTCTGGTTTGGCCACATGAAACATGTGTGACTTCATATAAAACTGTCTTCCTACCTGCACTCCAAGGCTGTGGTGACGATCAAGCCAGATAATGCAGGTGCATTAGTCACGGTTCTCCAGAGAAACAGAAACACAGCAGGGAGAGAGATGAATAAGGAATTGGTTCATGCAATTACAGAAGCTGACAAGTCCTGAGCTCCCAGTCGGCAAGCTGGAGACGTGGTAGAGACGATGCTGTGGTTCTAGTCTGAAAGGCCACATGCTTGAAATCCAGGAAAAGCCAAAATGTTTCAGTTTGAGCTTGAAGGCAAGGAAAAAAACCAATTCTCAAGCTTAAAAACAGTCAGGCAGGAGGAATTTCTTCCCTCTTACCTCATTAGGGGGTCAGCCCTTTTATTCTACTCAGGCCTTTAGCTGATTGGGTGAGGCCCACCCACACTAGAGGGACACTCTGCTTTACCTGGTCTACCAATGCACATGTTAATCTCATCCAAAGACACCCTCACAGAAACACCAGAATAATGTTTGACCAAATATCTGGGCACCCTGTGGCCCAGTAAGCTGATACATAAAATTAACCATCACAGTAGGCAAACTTGCTAAGTAAGTTAAAGAGGCAAATGACTTTAGGAGGGTCATATGAGGAGTTCTCATGGTCCTTACCAATCTACTGCATGCTGAATAAAAGGGGATCTTCCTTCCTTTATCCAGTCGTTCATTATATCCATGTGTGTTCTAGGCCTATCACATACCAGCTGCTGTGCTTGGCCTGGGCATAAAATGGGGAGCAAAACAATTCCCATCCTCACAGACATTATCACCTGCTGGAGAGGCACACATTGGTCAAGTTCTCACAAACATAAACATGACACATTGGACTTGGTGCTAGGGAGGAAGGACAAGGGGACCATGGTCATAGCTGGGGGTGGAGGGGGGTTGTCAGAAAAGGTTTCCTTGAGAAAGTGAAGCATACAACTGAGGATGCAGGATGAGAAGGGGCTAACATGTATGAAGAGAGGCAAAAGAAAAGAACTTTCACTGATTAAACAAATATTTGCTGAGTACCTCGCCACGTGAGTCACTGTATTAGACAGTTGGGCTAAAACTCTGAACAAACTGAATAAAAATCCCTGCTGCCCTCATGGAACTTACAGTCCAGCGAGGGACAACAAACTATACACACATTATAAATAAATCAGTTGTGTAGTTGCCAGAAGATGACAGGCGATATGGACAGATTAAGCAAATAGAGCGGGTAGGCTGTCTCAGGAGTATAGGAAGTGAAGGGAGTGTTGCCATTTAAAATAAGGTACTCAGGTTTGGCCTCCCTGAAAAGGAGGCATATGAGCACAGACTCGCAGGTGGCGAGAGGGCTGGCTGTGTGGGCATCTGGAAGAAGAATACCCCAGAGGGACTGGCCTGTGCAAGGCACTGACGTACATGTACATGTGAGGTGTGTTGTGGAAAAGCAAGGAGGCTGGAGACTAGAGTAAGCGAGGGCAGAGGAAGTAGGAGGTAATAACATAACAGAGCACAGAGCAAATGGTTTATAGAATTATCTCATTTAATCTTCACGACAACTCTATGGGACATGCATAATCACCTCCATTTTACAAATAAGAATGAAG
Organism: Cheirogaleus major; assembly: GCA_963574435.1. Lineage (NCBI taxonomy): Eukaryota > Metazoa > Chordata > Mammalia > Primates > Cheirogaleidae > Cheirogaleus > Cheirogaleus major. Next base: position 25,541 of record CAUYPO010091037.1, on the reverse strand, counting down.
TTCAGGATTGTAAAGTGCCTGATTCAAAATTCTGTTCACCACAAATTCCATCCATCCCAAAATCTGCAAAAGACTGCAGAGTATAATGGTTAGAAATATTACCTCTAAGGCCTGACAGCCATAGTTTGAATCCTGGTTCTGATAACTACAAGCTGTGTGTCATTGTGTTAGTTACTTGACCTCTCTGTGTTCAGTTTTAACATTTGCAAAAATTGAATGGTTATAATACTACTTTTTATTGTTCTTATGAGAATCGAATGAATGGATTTGCATGGAGTGCTCATGAATAGTGTCTGGCACTTGGTAACTACTATACTCAAAAATTGTTCGCTATTATATTATACTGAACTCTATTCTAAATAGTTACTCAAACAACTACTATGATTCTTCCTCTTCTAGGAAATATGAACTGAGCTACCTTCTGGATGTTGATGATAAAGAGAGGAATGAGGGCAAACTACCATGAGGGTCTGTAAGTCTAGAAGGTAGGAGCAAGGTCTGACCAGGGACAGATATTGCCAAAGGTGGGAGATAAAATGATGGATGTATACAAGGTGCTTAAACTTCTCTATATAGATAATGCAAATGTTTGAAAGATTTTAAACATTGTGGAATAGCACTGGGACTATATTCGTGAACACATTCCTGGTGACTGCAAGCAATGGGAGGGTGGTAGAAGGCATGGCAAGATGAGAAAGCATGTATAGAGTTCCAGGAAGAAGACAGAGGGTCTGAACTAGGGTGTACTTAACAAGTATGTAGTTGAAGAAATGTACTGGAGAGGCTTTAAGTGTGTGACTAATGTGATGAAAGCAAATAATCTAGGATAACTCCTGAATTTCTGATGGAGGCATCTGGGTGAACTGTAGGGCCAACCATCATGTAGGAAATTCATGCAAACTATTCTAAAGCCGATTTAGCAGATCAGAAGATGCCACATTATTTGGTGAATATGGTGGCCTCTGACGGAGCAGAGATATGTGTGGCCTACACCTCCTTTTCCCCACAACCTTGTGACACGATGAGGTACCACCCTCAAAGCAAGTCTTAGATCTAATTTTCCCAAATGGCCAAATGTGATTAGCAAAAAAATACAAACACAGCGCCACATCTGCACCAGGCACCGGACCAGCACCTTGTAGAAAAAGCTCATGAGAACGATTCCAGGACTTTCTGAGTGAAGGGGCAGCCAACCTTCTAGTTCGGTTAGGTTATAAGGTCCTTCGTGGAGTGAGGTGGATGCTGAACCTTTGCAATGTTAGCCTTAGGCTCTGTACCTGAGGTCTGATAGGTTTGCTGAGTTCTTAGTCTAGGGTGCAAGGGTGCAAGGGTGTGGAGCCTGTAGAACGTTCCTAGCCAATCACCTGTCTTGAGCACATTCATTTCTTTAAATAATTGAAAAGAAAATTTCCAATATTCTTTAAGCTGATTATAAACTGTAGGGTCTTAGATTCTTACGGCGATAATTCAAATATTTAGTAATCATCCTTGGAACGTTGATTGCTGATGGAGTATTTCAAATACTTTCCAACTCCCCCGCCTCCTCCCAGGTATATGTTATAATTAACTTGTAGAGCTGTTTGAAATGTAAACATACTTCCTACTGTTTATAAAGAAATATTTTTAAAGCAAATTACCAACATAATAGGAAAGTCTGTCAGAGAGTTGTAGACACTATAAATATAAAATGCCTATGAGGTCCCAGTGTATATGTTCAGCAACTATTTGCATATTTAAATCTAAAGTTTAAGAGAGAGGACTTAGAAATCTAGAATTATGCTTTATTAATACAAAGAGCATAGATCGAAAAGAGGGACAGAATGACCCAGCCTGGGCAGTATTCCTACAGTTAGAAATTTGTTTGCATAATTACCTGGGGTAGATTGTTGAGTTTCTTTTCTTCATGGATGATAATCATACTAGTCACACTCATTGTGTGTATTAACTTATTTAATCCTCACAGTAACCCTGTGAGGTAGGTATTATTATTATTCCATTTATATAGAAGAGGACACCAAGGTACAAATAGGTTAAATAACTTGTCAAAGATCACAAAAAAGTGATATGATGCCTGCGACTTTAATCACAAAAATGAAAATAAAAATCCTGTTAATATGTGGTTTTAGTAGGTGAGTGAAATGTGGGGATTTTCTTTTATTTGTTTAATTTGAAAATAGAAAATCAAGTTATCGTCTCTAAATAAAAACTATTAAAATATTCTGTTTCTTCCTGTAAAACCCACTTCTGCCTTAGGGTTTAATGAAGCTTCTTAATTAAACAAGGTGGCCTTTGGGGAGCGGCATTTCCACCCAGCAGGTTGAAGGGGAGGGCAACCTGTGCCGGTAACTGGAGGTGGGAATCTCCGGAAATGGGACTCTCCGTTCCCTCTCTTCCAGGAGGGGAATTAGAGGCTTAGCTCATCAGCTAGGTCAGGCACCTGTGAGGAACAACATTTGCATAACTCTCTTCCCTGGGCTGCAGGGCGAATGTCCTTAGTGATCACACCTCTCTGAAGGGCTGTGCATCCTTTTCTCTCTATCATGTGAGTTCCTGAATTGAATTTAGGGATCTCTTGGGGCTGCCAGGTATGGAAGAATAGCCAGTACCAGCAGCAGCCCTGGGTCACAGTTGTGAATTATTCATGCCACAGAGAGCTGATGGAAATAGTGTTTTCCCTGGAGACAGACTGCAGGTGCGTTTCCTCCTTAAGGTGGTTCTGCAGAAAGGGACCACTCCTTCAGGGACTGTAGGTTGCCTGGGGGCGGAGGACTGGCCATTTTACATATACAGAGAGACTCAGTTTTGGGCTTTTTCACATTTTTTTCCAGGTGATTTTATCCTCCAGTGTAATAGAGGCAGAGACTGTGGAATGAGTGTTGATATCACACGGACTTCCAGGGTTTGGATACCAGGTCCGCCCTTGCAAGCTGTGACACCCTGGGCACATCATGTCACCCCATCATGCCTTAATTGCCGCACCTGTCAAATGAGGATTATACCAATATCTCTCATAGCTATTTAGAAGATTTTAATAGCCCCTAGATAGAACATATTAACTATACAGTAAGTGTTTGCTGCCATTATTATTACTACTGCTATTATTATTATTAAATACAGTCAGAGAGCAAAACTGAGAAGACTGGGATGAGGCATTCACCATATAACTTTGTATTTGTAACTGACTCACATACCTGTAATACACTATGAATTAATATACGAGATCTGTCGGGAAAGTATCCAACCATGTGACAGGAAAAATAGAGACATTTATTGAAGATGATTCAAGATACAAGAAACATTGCACGTAAGACAATGACGCCTCAGTCCCCTTCAAAGTAGGCATGCTGGGACCTCACACAGTTTTCCCAGCGTCTCTTAATCTAACCCGTACACGTTCCACATTCTCAGGTGTTCTGCTGTTGCAGGCCTTCTAGACCATGGATCAACAGATTCTCCACTATCTTTGAAGTGTTTGTGCCACATTTTTATTTCTGCTGTACTCAATTGCAGCACCCCCAACAGCCTTCTAAATCATCAGAATAGTTTCTGTGGAGGAATGTTCAAGCCTCATGCAAAATTTGATGAAGATTCGTTGCTCTACTTGGTTAGTGATTTTGATGCAACAGCCACACAATACACCTTCTCACTCAACAGTGTCTAGTGCCCCACTGACTAGCACAGCGACATTGTCATTGTTCACGCATGTGCACTCTAGTCTACTCTCTTTGGCTGCCAAGTTACATCAACGTGGCACATCCCGTTCTCGTCATTATATTGACAATGGCTATTTGATTCTTCATACTTACAGAGTTTTTTGCTGATTCCTTCCCATCTGAAGCAGCTATTGCTTCTTACCTTTGGATTTTTCTTTAGATAATGACATGCCCAGTCTAGTCTTTGAGCTAGTAGGTGGTGCTTGTGGATGAGATTTGACTACACCCAGTATGATGAGTCAGTAAATGCAGTGCAAATTGACCTCCCTGTCAGTAGGTGGCACTTGCCAGAAAGAGCAAGTGCAGTGTTGTTTTGGGGCCTGTAACCAGCTCTCTCCTTCCTCTGGAGATGCATTCTAGTCCCTCAGGTGGTGGGTGAGGCCCTGGGACTTTCAGGTATTTGCTTATTCTCCACCTCAGCAGGGCAGGTAGGGGATTGAGGTTGGGCAGGTCTGGGATGGGTGAGCCTGCCCTTACACTCCACAGATGCTGTTAGCAGGGATCTAAGGTCTGTTCTCTGCTTCTGGGCAAAGCTGTGAGGAAAGGGCTGAAATGGCCCCACTCAGCCAAAAAGTCTGAGTGTGGGGGTGGGGCTGTCTGAGACCAGTGGTCTGGAGCAGACCTCGCTCCTTTACACCCTCTCCTATTATGTGGTTTCTCCTGGGCCTCTGCCAGCAGGGAGGACCTCAAACCAGCAGATTTCCCCTGACTGTGATAGGAGCCAGGAGGTTCCCTCTCAAGGATCACTACCTGAGCTGAGAGTGCAGCCTTCATACTGAACAGGGAAGAATTGAAAGCATTCCCACTTAGAACTGGAACCAGACAAGGTTGCCCTCTATCACCACTTCTATTCAACATAGTGCTGGAAGACCTAGCCAGAGCAATCAGACAAGAGAAGGAAATCAAGGGCATCCAATGGGGGCAGAAGAAGTCAAACTATCGCTCTTTGCTGATGATATGATCCTATATCTAGAAAACACCAAAGATTCTGCCATGAGACTACTGGAATTGATAAACAAATTCAGCAAAGTCTCAAGTTACAAAATCAATATACAGAAATCAGAGGCATTCCTATACCCCAACAACAGTCAAACTGAGAACCAAATCAAACACTCAATACCCTTCACAATAGCAACAAAGGAAATAAAATTCCTAGGAATGTATTTAACAAAGAAGGCGAAAGACCTCTGCAGGAGAACTACAAAACACTGAGGAAGGAAATAGCAGAGGACATAAACAGGTGGAAGAATATACCATGCTCATGGGTCGGCAGAATCAACATTGTCAAAATGTCTATACTACCCAAAGTGATCTACAGATTCAATGCAATCTCTATTAAAATACCAAGATCATTTTTTGCAGATCTAGAAAAAATAATTTGATGCTTTGTATGGAACCAGAGAGACCCCATATAGCAAAAGCAATCTTAAGCAAAAAGAATAAATTGGGAGGCAACAATTTATCAGACTTCAAGCTATACTGCAAGGCTATAGTAACTAAAAAAAGTATGCTACTGGCACAAGAGCAGAGACATAGATCAATGGAACAGAACTGAGAACCCAGATTTAAAACCATCCTCATATAGCCATCTGATCTTTGACAAAGCAGACAAAAACATACGCTGGGGAAAAGAATCCCTATTCAGTAAATGGTGCTGGGAAAACTGAATAGCCACATGTAGAAGACTGAAACAGGATCTGCACCTTTAACCTCTCACAAAAATAAACTTATGATGGATAATAGACTTGACCTAAGACATGAAACTACAAGAATTCTGGAAGAAAATGTTGGAAAAACTCTTATAGACATTGGCCTAGGCAAAGAATTTACGAAGAAGACTCCAAAAGCAATCACAGTAACAGCAAAAATAAATAAATGGGGCCTGATCAAATTGAAAAGCTTCTGCACAGCCAAGGAAACTACCACAAGAGCAAACAGACAACCTACAGAGTGGGAAAAAATATTTGCATGTTATTCATCCGATAAAGGGCTGATAACTAAAATCTATATAGAACTGAGGAAAATCAGCAAGAAAAAAATCAAAAAACCTCATTAAAAAGTGGGCAAAGGACATGAACAGAAACTTTTCAAAAGAAGACAGATTAATGGCTAAACAAACATGAAAAAATGCAGAACATCTCTAATTATCGGGAAAATGCAAATCAAAACCACAATGAGATTTCACTTAACTCCAGCAAGAATGGCCTTTATCAAAAAGTCCCAAAACAATAAATGTTGGTGTGGATGTGGAGAGATAGGAACACTCTCACAGTGCTGATGGGACTAAAAATTAGTACAACCTCTATGGAAAATAGTATGGAGATACCTCAAAGAGCTACAAGTAGAACTACCATTTGATCTAGCAATCCCTTTACTGGGCATCTACCCAAAGGAAAAAAAAGGCATTCTGTAAAAAGGATATCTGCACTAGAATGTTTATAGCAGCACAATTCACAATTGCAAAGATGTGGAAACAACCCAAATGCCCATCAATACATGAGTGGATTAAGAAAATGTGGTATATGTATACCATGGGGGTCTACTCAGCCACAAAAAACAATGGTGATCTAGCACCACTTATATTATCCTAAATAGAGCTCGAGCCCATTCTACTCTGTGAAGTATCCCAAGAATGGAAAAAACAAGCACCACATGTACTCAGCATCAAATTGGTATTAGCTGATCAACACTTATGTGCACATATAATAATAATATTCATCGGGTGTCGGGCAGGTGGTGGAGAGGAGGGAATGGGCATATTCACCCCTAATAGTTGTGCTGTGCCCTGTCTGGGGAATGGACATGCTTGAAGCTCTTATTTGGTTGGAGCAAAGGCAATATATATAACCTAAACATTTGTATACCCATAATGTACTGAGGAAAAAAAAAAACAATGGCTGGATAATTTCCGGGCAGACCTCATACATTGTAAATCCCGTTATTGTCTTATAAACAGGACAATTATACTATATTGTGTGTTGCATATGTTTATTTTTCTATCTGAACCACTTGTTTAAGAAATATAAGAAAAAAATTTTGGATCACACAACTTGTACTGTTTTGGTCCATCCTTATTTTTTATAATAATATCCAGAAGCCTTAGGAAATGGAAGTGGTTGGCATCGTTTACCATTTCTGAAAGGCTCTGTGGTCTTTGTGGTGGTTGTCATCAGAGTGGGCTCCATTTTATATTGTGCATGGCATGAACGGAGCATATTTATTTTGTCCTTATTTGTTCTTAATAGACTTTGTTTTTAAAAATAATCTTAATTTACAGCAAAATATGCAGAATATTTGTGCATAGAATTGCACAAGTTGCAATTTGTGTATAGAATTCCCATATACCTCCCACACAGTTTCCCCTATTATTAATATTTTACCTTACTATAGTACATTTGTTAAAATTAGTGATCTGATGTTGATACATTATTATTAATTAAAGTCCACAGTTTATTCAGACTTCCTTAGTTTTCACCTAATGCCCATTTTCTGTTCCAGGATCACATCCAGGATACCACATTACATAGTTATCTTATCTCCTTAGGCTTCTCTTGGCTGTGACATTTCCTCAGACTCTTCCTTGTTGTTGATGACCCTGATAGTTTTAAGGCATTCTGGTCAGGTTGAGTGCCACTTTATTGTAATTTGTCTGATGTTTTTCTTATGATTAGGCTGGGGTTACAGATTTTGGCTGACTACAAAGGTTCAGTGCTATTTTCATCACATCATGTCAATGGTACACACTAGCAAAATGACTTAGACTGTTTATGTTGACCTTGGTCACCTGGATGAGTAGGGTTTGTCAGTTTTCTCCACTGTAACATTACTCTTTTTTTCTTCCTTTTCATACTGTTTTCTTTGGAAGGAAACTACTCTGTGCATCCCACATTGAAGAAGTGGAGCATTATGCTCTTCCCTCCTTCAGGGTGGAATATATACAAAAATTATTTGGAATTCTTCTCCATGGGAAATGTGTCTCTCCCCCCCACCATTTATTAAGCTATTCAATCATTTATTTGTATCAGCATGGACTAATGGATATTTATTTTATACTTTGGGTTATAATGTAATACTAATTTATTATTATACTGCTTCAGTTATTCCAGCTTTAGCCATTAGGAGGTCTTTCAGTAGGCTCCTGTGTCCCTTTGACATACCCCATCAATATTTTTTTTGTTTTTCACTTCCTTATTTTCTGACACTACAAGATGCTCCAGGTTCATTTTGTGTATTTTTTTCCCTAGTCCTAGAGCCAGCCATTTTTCTAAGAAGCCTAGATTGGAGGATGGTATAAAAAAATCAACAGGTGGGTGCCAGGTGTGCTCATTGCTACTGGAGTGTCTTTCTTTTAGGCCCTCTGAGTTGACAGCACAAAAAAAATATGTGTGTATACTAAGCTGTGTATATAAATGTATGTATAAATATTTCTATATGCAACTATCTGTAACTATGTTAATCAAAACTGAGTTTATACTGGTATCTCCAACTTTAATCCACATGATCCCTTTATTATTATGTAATGTTCCTCTTTATCCTTGATAATTTTTCTTACTCTAAAGTCTGGTTTGTCTGAATTTAGTATAAATATTCACATTTCATTTGATTAGCATTAGTCTGGTATTGTCTTTCCATTTTTTTACTTTAACTATATATGTGTCTTTATATTTAAAGTGGGGTGTTTTTTGTTGACAATGTATAGTTATCATCTCCAGACTACAAGAAAATAAATTTTTGCTTTTTAAGCTATCTAGTCTGTGCCATTTTGTTATGGCAGCACAAGCAAACTAATATAATACAGTGATATAATTGGTTTAATGTCTAGCATGTCTATAATTGCTTTCTATTTTTTGCACTTCTTTTGAAATCTTACCTTCTTTTTTTTGCCTTTTTTGGTTGATTTAGATTGAGCATTTCATGGAATTTCATTTTCCCTACTTTCTTAGTATATCAATTATACTTCTTGTTATGGTTTCTTAAAGATTTTATTTCCTTTATTCCTTCTCTGACACTCTTCCTATTTTATGTAGATCAAAATTCTGACATATACGTCTGTTTCTCTCTGAAGAATTTCTTCTAACATTTCTTGCAGGGAAAGTTTACTGGCAATAAATCCCTTCAGTTTTTGTTTGTTTGAGAAAGACTTCATTGCTTTTCTTTTTTTTTTTTTCCCCTTTGAAAATAATTTTGCTGGATATAAAATTCTAGGTTGGTGGGGCTTTTTTCTTTCGACACTTTAAATATTTCACTCCACTCTTTTCTTGCTCATATGGTTTCTGAAAAAGAAGTCCAGTGTGATTTCTACCCTTATTCCTCTATAGGTAAGGTAAGTGTTTGGGTATTTTTAATCTCTGGCTTCTTTTTAAAATGTTCTAATTTTCTTTGGTTTTCTGCAGTTTGAATGTGATATGCCTAAATGTTGATTATTTTGTATTTATAATGGTGTTCTCTAAGCTTTCTTTATCTGGGCTTTGGTGTCTGTCACTAACTTTTGAAAATCTGAGACATTTTTGTGTTTAATATATCTTTTGTTCTGTTCTCTCTTTCTTCTTTTGGTATTTGAAGTACATGAACGTTCCACCGTTTGAAATTGTTCCACAATTTCTGGATACTCTATTCTTTTATTACATTTTATGTTCAATTTTCTTTTCTGTTTGCATCTCTGTTTGGAAGTTTCTGTTACTATATCTTCAAGTCCATTGCTTCTCTCCTTGTCCATGTCTAGTCTACTGATAAGCCTAACAGAGACATTCTTCTTTTCAGTTATAGCGTTTCTGACTTCTAACATTTCCTGTTTATTCTTTATTACAGTTTCCATCTCTCTGCTACGAAACCCATCTGTTCTTACATATTGTCTACTTTTTCCAATAAAGACCCTAACAAATTAATCATGGTGCTTAAATTCCCTATCTTATAATTCCAAAATCTATGTCATATCTGAGTCTGGTTATTATGCTTGCTTTGTTTCATTAGGCTGTGTTTTCTTCTTGCATCATAGCATGACCTGTGATATATTGTTGAAATCTGGACATGTATTGAATAATAGGAACTGAAGTAAATAGATCTTTAGTGTAAAGGCCTATTGAGTTCAGGGGGCAAACTGCCATCCTGAAATTTGGAAAAATAGATGAATACAGAAAATCACAGCCAAATACAGAGACTCACAGCTGAGATCAATTTATCTGGAACAGAGGCTGTAAGAGCCATAAACTGGTAGAAACATTTAAATGATAATTTTGATGAGTTGCTGGAGACTGAGTATGAGCTAGCTTGGGAGTAAGAACTCTTGGGTGTACTTTTAGGGAGCCTCCAACACTTTCCTGGGTTTTACCTCTGGGAATACCCAGGATCTCCCGGTGAACAGCCAAGGGGGAAAAAAACTCTCGTTGTTGGCAGGAAGAGGGGGAAAGTTATCATTTTTAGAGAAATGCTCATGCTAATCTGGCTGAGCATTGGACTGTGTTTAATGTTTATTGCAGCTGTATTTGCCAGAAGCTTCAGTTTCCTCATTTATGTTTCCCCTCTTGTCTTTGGTTTCCCAAAGAACTGCTTCTTAAATAGAGTCTGTGTCTTGCAGCTCTTTCAGCTATAATCCACTGTTATTGCACTGAAGCCCTGTTGTTGATAAGGTGTGGAGGAGAAGTATTCTATAATTTTATGATGAAGTCTCAGTCTTTTAGTGCATCTTTCTCTCTGGGCTGTGACATTCACAGTGTTTCAAAACTTACTTTTTCTCTCCTTATGTGAGACAGGTAAGCTAAAGGGAACTGGGATTGGATAATCACCCTTCTCACTGGTGGGCTAAGGAGCTGGTAAAGTTGTTTCTCTTTGAGAATAGGCTTTTGTTATGGTGAATGTTCTGGGTTTCTCTCAAAATGATTTGTTTCCCTCTCCTTCTGCCAAAAACAAGAGAGTTTTTTTTTTTTTCTTGGCTGTTCACCAGGAGATCCTGGGTATTTCCAGAGGTAAAACCCAGGAAATTGTGGGAGGCCCCCTAAGAGTATACCCAAGAGTTCTTACTCCCAAGCTAGCTCACACTCAGTCTCCAGCAATTTATCAAAATTATCATTTAAATGTTTCTTCCAGTTTATGGCTCTCACAGCCTCCGTTCCATATAAACTGATCTCAGCTGTGATTCTCTGTATTTGGCTGTGAGTCTCTGTATTTGGCTGTGATTTTCCGTATTCATCTATTTTTCCAAATTTCAGGGTGGCAGTTTGCCCCCTAAATTCCATTTTCTGATTGAATCCAAGAAAAGTTGTTGATTTGAGTTCATCTTTTTCTTGTTGCAAAGATGAGAATGATGGCTTCCAAGCTCTTGACATTTTATAGCTAAAATAAAAGGTATTTTACTTATATATTTAGATAATCAACTGCCCATTTGTTTATTGTAATGCAATTGAATTTAATCACTTGAATTAGGGATAGCAGCAGGACTATCACTGATTGGTTGCAAATTGTTTTATCATGCAGAGATGGGATTCTATTAGGCTTTCTTTCTAACCTTCTTCACCATATCTGACTTCCCAACCCAAATATTAAATTCTGTTAGACAACTACAAGCATGTTGTGTTCAAAATAAGGAAACAATCAACATTTATGAGTTCCTGCAGGTGCTTTTTAAGCTTAGTTTAAAAAATGAATAATGCTGTAGATCAGTTTGCACATTAGCGAAACCCTATGACATTAATTTGGATTGACTGGCATGATTTGAGAACAGAAAACCCCAAGAGATAGACATTCTGCTCTGCCTATTAGCACTCCAGGCTTCCTTTCCCAGTGCCAGAGGGTCCTTCTACCTGGACTCACGTTAGCATTTCCTTGTTCAAGCTCTGCCACCGACTCATAAACCAGAATGTGGTACTAGGACCATTTGGCTTAGGATTACCTGGGCTGTGTGTTTCAAAGTTCATGTCCTATATCCTGAGTCAAGATCTTAACATTTAGGGTGTGAGAATCTGTGAATATAAATTCCTCTTCCTCCTGCACCACCACCATTATGGTTCTTGTATTTACTTAAATTTGAATGCCTCTGCTCTTAGATTAGGCATTCAAGAAACCATAAATTAAACTGAGTATGAATGTATAGTGTACAATTAAAGGTATCAACTGAATACATACTGTCATTGTGCTGCATGGAACATAAAATGATGATGTGATTCATGCCTTCAAAAACACTCACATTTTATTAGGGGAGACAAGATAAAACACCTAATTATGATACTCATCAAATTTAGAGACATGTGGTAATAGAAGCAGGAAGGATTACTTCTGCTTAAGGGGATCAGGAAAGATTAGTGGAGGTGGTGACATTTGCATTAAGCTTCAAGGTATGAAGAAAGAAGTGTGCATTCTAGGCAGAGGGAGCTCCGGGAGCAGTAGCAAGGACCTTGGCAATGACTGGCATGTGTGGGGGAGAGCTGGGAAGAAGAGATGAAGCCAGAAAGTAAACTAGTGCCGGGCTGTGGCAGTCCTTGAATTAAAATTTGAGAAATTCTGCTTTATTCTGTTATTTAGGAGGTTTAAAGTTTTCTGAACAGTGGGTGACATGATTATCCTTGTGACATGTTCTGCGAAAGAAAAGACTAGGATGAAAGACAGTGGGGGCTATAGCACCTAGTCTAACGTCTTAGGTGCTTTTAGAGATAAACGTGGTCTCCAAAAGCTTGAGTTCTTGAAGGTTGGCTGTTATGCAATAAGGGTAGATTTATACTGCAAGCAGTTCTTAGACCAAATTCTGCCACATGTTTGGACATTTATTAAATATTTCTAAGTGAGCATGAAATAATTCATGCAACCTATCTTGTAACCTTGTTGACATGCCATCTCTCTGTTCTTTTAAGTAACTGATTGAAACTTACTTAAGTGAACCAAAAGGTTTGCTTGAGGTGGACTGCACAATATTTTAGAGGCAGGATTCAGTCACCTTTTTAACAAACATCAGGAAACTCAGATCCTCTGATTCACTGGCTGGACCCAGAAAGGCCCTCTAGGCATCAAGTCTTGAGTGTTTTCTCTAAGAGTAGAGGCCATGGAGCTTGCTAGAATTCTTATTCTAGGTTTACATAAGGATGAAAGTATCATGAATGTATCCTCAAATCTTGAATATCACTAATTTCATCAAGGAGTGCTTGTTTCTGACATTCATTACACTATGTAGCAACATCATATCAGAGATCAACATAGCTGAAATATTACAGAAGGTGTTTTAGAATGTGGTCTTTCTGATGTAATGTTTGCTAGCTGACCATCCAAGTAATGAGAGTTCCCATTAAGACAACTGGCAGCCCTAGAGTGTACTTTAAACAAACATATACACATTTACATCACTCTGTCTATGGTGAGGTATTTTCAAATGACTTTCATTTATTTGAATTATAAGGTCTGGAATTCAAGAAGAGTAATGGTTTCAGGGAAAGAAAAAAAATTTGCTTATGTAAATCCTGACATTCTACAAAAATATCCAGCTGTACATAATAGGAGGTTGTTTGACCATTAAAAAAATCTCTTTTCAAATCTACTTTGTTCTTTGCTTATCTTTGGCACCATGTAAAATCCTCTGCCAATAAAAGCGTATAGCAAAAGCCAAATGCAGCTTTCCACCAGCATTTTTTTTTCTGGGGTCTGAATTTGAGAAAATTCATTTTCCAAGGGAGTAAAAAGGCAAGAATATATCAGAGCAAAAAACTGGCCAAAGAAACAACATATTCCAACATATTCCAACATGTAGGGATTTTAAATGTGCTAATTCTCACAAGATGCTGCAGAAAATGGAAGCATGTAATATGTTTTTAATCAAATTTGATTCAGTGAAACTGAGACTCCTTCACTTTAAATTATTGAGGCTATACTCAGGAAGCTGTAGAGGGGGCATGAAAAATAAATTCTGTTTGTAGAGCCAAGGCAAAGGACCACAATGGCAAAAAGACAGAATGAGCTGACCTGCCCAAGGAAATTGTCTCTGATCTCCTCCTTCCATGCCTCCTACTGTCTCCCCACTCTGCTGTTTGCATGAAGTACAGCACAGGGTGGGCTGTGACACAAGCTAGATGCTCTTCTTAATCTGGTTTTACCTTTTACTGGTTCTACAATGCTGGTCAAGTTCTTGAACTTCACTTGGCCTCAGTTTCCTAATTTGTAAAAAAGGGGATAAGAATTATGCTTATCAGAGAAATTATGTGGGGATTAAATGAGTTAATGCATGTGAAGTGCCTAACAAAAGACTAGCACACAGTAAAGTACTCAATGTATGTTAACTGTTATCATTGCAGTGCAGTATTGGGTGAGCCAGAACTTAGAATTATTTTTGCAAGAGAACGAGCCTCTGTATTTTCTTTCTTGGGTAAATCCATCATTTTACCTTGCACCAGGTCTTCTGCATTCAGGTAAGAGACAGTTGAATAGTATAGCACTTGTTAGTTATGTAAAGGTAAAGCTGATTTCTCTTTAGGAAGAAGGAGGAGAACATTTGGTAGCCTAATGAGGGAAATCGCCCTCACCATCCCTTGGTATGTAAAGGAAAATAAATTGGTGTATGGGGCCAAGAAACATCCTGGGAGGAAAAGAGACCTCTTTCACCTCTTTTGAGGTTCAATATTATCAGAAATTTCAGGACGGACTCCCATGATTTGAGGTGAGTCATTTGGCAAGAAGGGACAACAAGGGCTCCAAAGGGACATCCACCATATAAAAAGGGAGAGGCTAGGCTCAAAATTGAGGTTAAAAATGCTTTGGGGACACGGGTGGTTTCAGTCCATAATGAAAACAAGGCCAGAAGGCTCTCAGGACCCAGCGCCCTGACAGTCGCATTATATGTTGTGCTTTGTATCAAGAAGGGCCCTGCATGTGAGTATAAACTAAAAGAACTTCACTTTGGGAACTCAAGGGAGAGGTATTTCCCTTGGGATGATTCTTTTGAAGGTTATAAGTAGGTCATTCCTCCTGATGGTATTTAAGTTCTCAGAGGTGTCACCTAAGCAGTGTGAAACAACCCATGTGACTAAAAGGGACCAATTTCCAACAGGAGCCATGTACGGCAATGAAGGAATCAATAACATTAACGGACTGAGAAGACACAGAATTTCTCTTAAATGCAGGTGGAGCTGAGTGGTCCCCAGAGTTCACAGTTGAAATGAAAACACCTGAGGGAGGTATTACTGGATTCTGAATAATTTGGGCAAGCATGTTTCAAGTGATTAGTTCAGAAAATAAAAATGATAAAACCATGTATTATGCAAAGCTGTCATAGTACTTACATTGTATTCATGCATCCACTCATCCATTCATTCATTCCTTTATTCCCTCAATTATTCACCCATTCAACATGTATTTGTGCAGGTGCTGTTTAAAAGAGAAATTTATAAGGCATGGTTTGTGCTGCAAAGGGGCCAATAATTCTACTAACCAGACATGTTTCATGGGATATTGCATTAAAAGATCATTATATTTAATTTGTTACTATATTTCCAATGAAACATTATATATTTAAAACGTATACAATATAAACATTGTATATACTCTAACCATCCTTACCACATGTACTGAAACCTTTTGCTCTGTGTGTGTGTGCACAAGGATTTGTGTTTACAGACTTTTGGAATGACAAAGTACTTATGCAAATCTTTACTAAGTTTTAGTGTGGTGACTGCTATTTGGTGTGGATGTTTGTTTTATAAAACAAAATAAAAGTTCCAAAACTCACTAGTGCTTGGAAAAGGAAACCTCAGAAAGCAAGCCAGGGTGGGTTCTCCCTCATGTACCGATGGAGACAATTCTGACAATTCAATGTCAGATTTGGCTCCCCTGGAAGCCCTGGGTGCCTTTTCTCTGATGACAGACATGAACTGACCACACCGGAAGAGGTACTGATGAAGAAAGCTTTTCGTATCACCAGGTAATGAATACTCACTGCTGCTTCAGCCATTATGATTCTAGAATAAATGAATTCCCATCCATCATGAATCATCAGATACTTCTGCATCTGTTCAACAAAGGTAATATTATTAATAGTGTGGTGAAGCCAGGACTGACTGCATCTGTGGATCTGCTGTCTTTGTTCCTTTGCTAATCTTCTATATTTTGCTTTTTGGTCCCAAGATACTAGAATAAACATGCTCTTTGGATGCAAAAAGACATCTGATCCAACATTCCTTAATTAATGTAATCTTTTCAAAAGCATCCCAATATCCTTTGAAGGTCTTTGAATACCTAGGCAGAATAGGAAAAAAGCTCACTGCACTTATTTAAAAATTCCTATTCATAGCAGCATCTCGCTGAAGTATTCTAACCAGCTGTCAAGCAGGCGGGTCTCCCCATAGCTTCTGGAAAGCCCCAAGGCTCACAGAAGGATAGTGGAGAGGGTCAGGTTGACAGATTGTTTTTGCTGTCTTAACGAGCACAAATTAACTGATTTTGCTGAAAAATCTCTCTGGATTATGACAGACAAAACATCTTTCACAATATGATATACTTTTGGTGGACTGCTCTGGTTTCTTCGTGTAGAGGCTGACAGTCAGCTTGCCTGTTCTAGTCTGTTCCTAAGTTAATGTTTTGCTATAACGACTCAGCCTCGGCATTTTCCTGTAAATGCAAATGCAAGAGGTGAGACAACAAAGGCAACGTATGTCATATGTATTTTTCACCTAGGGTGTCTGATGACAGAGGCTGACATCCACTGCTGAGTCATTTTGTTTATTGGTTGTTTAGTTCCTCTTTCGTAGTGAATGCTTTTGTATGGGTGTTAACATATGATTCAAAGTTCATCACATGTTGTGATCACTCACTTATGTCTATTCAGATTCTTCCATGGTCCCTAACCAGCCAGTTAGGCCACTTGCAATAATCCATAATGTCATATGTATTCTAACTCTTTCCATGCAAAGTGTGTGACTAGGTAAACCAACCAAAGCACTGGTAAGAATACCTCTTTTCAATGCCTTTCAAGGCCATTCCTGAGTGAGCTATAGTAGAGGTGCTGCCCATTTGCAGTTGACATCCACATCCCAAGCCAAGCCATCCATAAAATAAGCTTGGATGTTTTTCCTTTCCAGTAGCTGGTAATTTAGGATCCAGCATATGTCCATAGCTGTGAGATGAGAAAGGTATGCTATTATAATAGAGGTGGATGCCCTGAGGGTCTGAACTACCTGCTCATGCAGCTTACTTGTGTTCTCTGGTCCTGCTTGTGCTTTATCCTGGATGTACCACTTCCATCTTACAATAAACTGTTGCTCATGCTGCCCAACATCATGACTGGGACTGACAGGACCCAGCCCGTGGTGAGCAACTGAACTGTATGGTCATGTGGTAATCCATGGTGAGGTGCCCCATCTCTACCAGGGACCAGTACCATGTCAGGAGTTGTTTTTCAAAAAGCATATAATTATCTGCTGCACATAGTATGGCTTTGCTCCAGGCACCAGGAGCCTGTGTTGGGATCTCCCAGTGGGACGTGGCACATACACCACTTAGCCTCTTTTCTTACCACTGATATCTCCAACACCATTGGGTCTACTGATGTATGGCCCAAGTAGCAGCAGAGTTGCTTGCCCCGCATCTTGGACATGCTGCAGAGTCCTTTTCTGGTCTAGGCTGACCCCACTTAAACCTGGAAACTTTTCCCATTGCCTGGTATATCAACTGGAGCAGTGTATCTATACATGGAATGTAGCCACTAGGCATTGTGCTTCTTTTTTTCTTTGTGCTAGGACGTGCAAGATATACTAATTTGGAAGGGATGTCAGTATGTTCCTGACTATTGGATCCCTAAAAATTTTATGAATATGTCAGGTCCAAGAATTTTCTCAGGGACCATATCGCACTCTATTGGACACATATCTATTACCAAGACCTGTACGCCGGCCACCTCTTGAAGATTTGCCCCCATAACCATAATATCATTGATGAAATGGATCAGTGTGAAATTCCGTAGGGTATCCAGATGGTCCAGATTTCTTTGGACTATGTTATGGCTAAAGCAGAAGAGTTATCACTGAGTAAAACTATAAATGTATATTTGTTTCTGATACATGGTTTCTGGTACTCTTTTCTGATTAAGATAAAAAGGAATATGTTTGACAAATCAATGGCTGCATACCATGAGGACATATAGATGAGGACTTAGTAATCTTCTCTAGAAAAAATACTGCATTTGGCACAATTGCTGCAATTAGAAATATTATATGGTTGAATTGTGGTAGTTTACCCCCTCCAGGATCTGACCAGCTTCTTCAGAGGTCAGGCTGGTGAATTAAACAGAGATATCATAAGGATAGCCACCTGGCATCTAAAGATCTTCAAGAGTGGCATTAATTTCCACTCTTCCCACTGTGATGCAATATTCTTTAAATTTACTATCTTGGCTGGGCATAGACTGTCAGTTTCAGAGACTTCTACTTGGCTTTCCACACTATGATAGCTCATAGTCTACAGGCCAAGGACACAGACACAATGTGGAGGTTAAGTTGCTAAGTATGTCAATCCCAACTATTAATATACATTCAGGAATGGGAGAAATGACCCCAGGGCAGGTCCATGGATCCAGTGGACTTACTGCAAGCCAGACTTTGGCTGAGACTGCATGTATAACTTGACCTCTGAGTGTTCCCCAATCTAGGCTATTACAAAATAGGCTATTACAACATTGCTATGGTTTGAATGTGTCCCTAAATTTCTTGTGTTGGAAACTTAATCTCCAAATTCATATATTGATTGGAGGTGTGGCCTTTTGGAAATAATTAGAATTAGATTGACTGATGGCTTCATAAGAAGAGGAAGAGAAACCTGAGCTGACATGTATACTTTTTTCCTCTCGCCATGGGATGCCCCCTACCATGTTATGACGCACCTTGAAGGACCCCAACGATGCTGGTGCCATGCTCTTAGACTTTATAGCATCCATGACTGTAAAAAATACGTTTCTTTCCTTTCTTTTTTTAAGTAAGTTATCCAGTCTCGGGTATGCTGACAGACAAAGGCAGGCACTTTTTGAGCCTTCAATATCACTGTCAATTCAGACCCTGCATCCAACCGTCCTCAAAATGTTTCAGTATTCTTCTGTCCCCATTACACATTTACCTGAGTAAATGGCTATAAATCCCTTTGGGGAAAAGACTTGTAGAATCATTACTATGATACGTGCTATAGTGTTTTAGGATCTTTCTTCCTGGTGACCCAGTTCTCTCTTTAGCTAATGGGTTCCATTTCTTAAATTGGCTCAGGTCTAGAAACTACATAAGGGTTAGGACTTATTAGGGTGACTATGTTCAGCCTCCTGACCCTCTGCACTTTTGCTGGGACAGGCTGAGTAGTACTCTAGTCAGCCACCCATTTATTTTGCTCCTAAAGACACATATCCTTTATTTTCTATAGATTAGCCCACTGGGAGTCACTCTGACCTTGCTGGGAATCACAATAATTGTGACTCCTTGTTTTGTTGTTTAAGCACCACCACTTGTCCTCAGTCATTTTGGGTCTTATCAATCCCATTGTTACAAGTCTATAACGACCTTTTTTTACCATCAGAGGAGAACGACCACTGCTCTAGCAAAGATACTGTATCTGGCACAGCAACTGTGATCGGAGCGACTGTGAGGTTGAGTGTTTGGTTGTCTACTTTTAAGTGGTGCTGTGGCCCCTTTGCCAGTTCATCTCTTTGTCCTGGATAGATGTTGCACCCTCTGGGCCTTGCTGTGGAGCTCGATCATCCAGTGGCTCTTCTGGCCTGATGTCATAGCTTGGCGACAGAACGTGTGTTACTCCGAGAAAGGTATGTCCCTGAGCAAGGTGGCTGTCTGCCACTGAGGCGGACCCCGAAGGAGCTGACAGCTGGAAGCTGGCCAGTGACAACACCCCCTGCAGCTGGGCAGCGAGTGCTTTGTAGGAGATGTGAGCAGCACATCTCTGTGTCTACCGCAAGTCATTGAGAGGCTTTTTAGTGGTATTGTTGCTGTTTTGTGAGAACTATTTGCAGAACTGAGCTTAAAAACAAATAAAAGAGGATCAAACCATAGCTAGAACTGAGACACTATGATTACCTTTCTACTTTTGAATATTATCTGTTTGTATAAACCTGAACATAACTGCTTCTTTATTTCTCTATCTCTAGGCTATGGTTAGAACAATATACATTTCACTTAATTATATGACTTGACATGTTTGCAGGTCTTCCTTTTCATCCTTATAAAGATCTGAATTATAAGAACCTCTTCTGGGGTCCTTCATCTGGGTTGTCCAACCCACATCTGCCACCATGTCCTTGCTGCCTACAATGAACACAGTGAATAAGGCTCCCTGGAGCCAGTTTGGTGCCGTCCTTGCAGAGCAGGTGGGGAGTAATTTGCTCCACTTGTGAAGAGGGGACCTGAAGACCCCAAGGTCAAGCCAAAATTGATTTAATTATTTAATTGTATTGATAGGGACTGGATATCCTTTCTTTGTTAGAGCGATTTGTAAAATATGCTGTATCTAGTGATACTATTTTCTGCTTAAAATTCTGCAGTGGTTTCCCATCATCCTCAGGAGAAAACACAAAATCCTCAACATGGGCAACGAGGCCCGAGTATGATCTGATCCCTGCTCACCTCTGCCATCTCTACAGATCTTTTTATTTATTTATTTTAACATTTTTATTGTAAATTGAAAATTTACAGTTGTATATGTTTATGAGGTACAAAGTGATGCTGTGAATTATAAATACAAGGTAGAAAATTAAATCAAGCTAATTAACATATCTATCACCTCAAATATTTATTGTATATTCAAAGAGAGGCACTAGATATATAGGAGTGAGCCTAACAGAGAACTACAGGGAAAGATATACTTTAAGCACAATTATACAAATAGCCATTTAATTATAAGAAGTGCTACCTATTATTCTTTCTTTTTATGAAGGTAGCCTATTATAAATGCTTTCCTGCCTTAGCAAAGCATTCTTCTTTGACATGGTTTAGCTTCTTTTTTTGCACAGCAACATCCTTATGTCCGTGGATTTAGTTTTGTTTGGTTGCTGAGTGACTCGCACCAGAGTCCCGCAGTGTCCCAGGATCCTCACCCCCAGCAGTGAGGTCTGTTCTCAGGAGCCAGCGCCTCCTGTTTGTGGCTGAGGTGGGCACCGAGGTGTTACTTTCCCCCATATGGTGTGTCTGGTGGGTAGGACTAAAATGCAGCCTCGTCTCCTGTCTGCAGTCCAGTTCCACTGGTATCCTGCCCAGAAGCTGACATTTGATTGGAAGCCAAGTGAATGGTCGGTCACAAGATGCAAACTGGTCAATCCCTCAACTCGGGCCGTCCTTGCACCTCTCCTCTGGCCTCTCCCATGAATGCTTCCTGCTCCAAACTGGACAGATTTCTCTGGACCCATGACAGCGCCTTGACAGCTTCAGCAGTATCAGCTGCCCTACCTCCCCCTACATTGGATTCCTTGGATAAAGAGCTTTTTCTGCCTTCTTGGGCAGCCACTCCTTGACCCTTTCAAATGGATGAAGCCTGCAGGAAAATTAGGCCCTTGGCCCTACCTCCTGTTTCCCTTAATGTTCAGATTTATTACTTTGTTTTTTGGGCTTGGGTTTTGACATGTATTTAAGCCCTTAGGTTTCAAAAAGAAAAAAAAAAGAAAAACTCTGTTGTGTCCTTTAGAAAGGACAACAGGGAGTAGGGCTGGGCTGGGCTGGATTGGAAGAACAGCTTACATTCACTGCCTCGAGGTGAGAGGTGACTGATGATAAAATGCCAAGGAGGCAGAAAGAGGACATGAGACGCGTCTTCCCTGGTGTTTTGCTCCCCTCTCCCACTGTTGTCACTCTGCGTGGGACCCAAGCTGGCAAGGCCGGGTTGGATAGATACTCACACTTAGACCCACACTATAGATTCACTCAGGGCTGTGTGCCAGGTTTCTCTTCCAGCCCATACAAAACTAATCAAATTAATGGATGCTGCTGCTGGTTCTCATTAAATGCCATTAAAATATAACTCTTTCATGAATAATTCTAAACATTGACTCAATGCAATTGATTACAAGAATCACATATTTCAAATGGGAGGAATAATTGATGTTTTCAACATGTAAATAAGCTTCTAAGGAATTCTGAGAGATCAGTTATAAGAGTACAGCTATAATCACAGTTCATTTGAGTTTTAGAGCTTCTGACTTGTGTTTATTTTCCAGTTTTGGCTCTCGGAGACTAACGTGTAAAAGCCAGCAAACCTGTTCCATCATCCCCACTTCACTCTGTTCAGTCCTGCCTGTGGGCTCTCCAAGTGTTTTTGGTCTGCAGTCAGAGCTATGAACTATTGACAAAGTTAGGTAAAATGGAGATGGTATATTTTCTTTCTTCTAAAAGACTGGCATCTCCGGACACACAGTCAGTCATCATAACTGCCTACCCAATCAGTCACAGGCAACTCACCCATGCAAACCTGTTCTAGAAGTTACTGGATAGGCAGACGAGGATATAACACCTTGTCTTAGACATTGGACCAGTGGACTTCCAGCTGCCCCTTGTACCGGCTGCTCTTTGTTCCAACAGTCTCTCATGCTTTGACCTGGCTTGGCTCTCAGTACCTGCCATAAACCTCCCTTACCTGATAAAGAGGCTTGTACACATTCTTCTGGCTCATCTGTGATACTCCCTTTTAATTGTATTTTTTAAATTCCCTATCCTTACCCCTCATTTCCCCACATCAAATGTAAGAAATTATCCTGCCTCCCACCTAACTGAAAGGATTTGGCCGGCAGAGTCCATTCCCTGACAACCTCTATCATGAAGAGGATCAGAGAATTTGAGAATATTGTGCTTCATAAATGAGTCAATTCTAACTACATTACTTCACTTAATATACAGTTGTCCATTCAAATTTTATTGAGTGAGAAACTGTGAGAAAAGATAATTAATGTATAATTTCTCTCCCATACCCCAGGCCATCATTATAGGCAGGATCAAGGAGTTTATAACCTAATTGGAGATACAGACATGTAAACATATAGTAGAAGAAAGTGCTAGACATATTATAATACCTAAAACATAGATCATCTATATGGTAATCTATATGAACACAAGGAAGGGCAGTCTTTTTACTTTGGAAGGTGAAGAAAGACTTAAGAAGACAAGACACTTGAGGTGAGCCTGTAGGTCATGTTGGGAAAGGCAAAACTCTACAAAAGCAGAGTTGAATGGCACAGTGGCCCAACAGGACACTTGTCAGTAGTTGAACCTGGCTGGATGATTAGAACTGATTGGACAGGGGAGATAAAAACCAGAGAATTGGGCATAGTCTTGAGCGCCACACAGGAGTCTGCCTTTTATTAGTGGTTCTCAAATTGACATTTGTAAGAGAAGCACCTATGGAATTTTAAAACTCAGCTCATCTTCAGCTTCATCCCAAACTCACTGAATTGGAACTTCCAGGTGTGAGACATGGCTGGATATATTTTGTAAAATGCTCTTCTGACCAGAAATTCTCCAAACTTCTTCCCTGTACTTTGTGGGCACAGAGCTGAACAGCATTTCCTAGCATCCCTTGCAGTTAGGAAGAGCCTGTAACTGAGTTCGGGCCAATGAAAAGCAAGAAATGATAACATACCACCTCCAGGTCTGTTCCTGAAACTTCCTACAGGATCTTCTGCTCTTTCCTCACCAGCCAGCTGGACATACAGAAGACTCTAAGACCCCATACAGTCAAGGAATCACTTCTGGGAATGTGTTTGAATCCCTCAGTCACTGTATGGAAGGCCACCTAGTAAACACCCAGTTCAATTGAATTATCAGCAAGAAATGGATTTTCATTGTGTTAAGCCACTAGAGTTTTGGAATTGTACACGACACTATTAAAAACCACTGCTGGGCAATAATTGGCCACTGAAAGAGTGAGGTGATATGATCGAATTTACACTTTAGATTGTTCTGGTAGAAATGTGGAGAATGAATAGCCCTAGAAAAGGTGAAAGTCAGGAAGACCAATGAAGATCAACTGCGGTTGTTCTAGGAAGAGACGATGAGATCTCTTTGTGACAGTGGTGATAATGGTGGAGAATAGGATACTGGACTAATTATAGGAGACACAAAGTAAATAAAATCTATTCATTTTGGAGATCACCTGGATATCCAAATGACAGAGCCTCTCAGTTGTCTAGGATATTTGATGTTCTAAATGTTGTACCTCAAACTCAAGAATGTTATAATTTGTTCAAAGGTAATTTCATGGTTATCAAATCTGAATAGTAATTGTTGGAGTTGTCTTCCCTGATGTGGCCTGATGTGGTCTTCCTCTCATCTTACATATTTTATTTCAGCAAAGGGTAACTGGTTTTAAATGCAGATCTTTTCTAGTGTGGTTAGGTTGAAATCAACTGGACTATTTAGGTTAAAAGACATATTCAAAGAAAATAAGTTTACAAGGTGAATGGAAAACCATGATACTGCTTTAAGATGTTATTCTATAAAGCATTGTGGCCTGGCTGGAATGTTGCCTTGATTCCACGGGATACTCAGGTGAGCTCTTTCTAAAAGGCAAGGCTGGCGCAACACTCTGATTCACAAGTGGCTACTGTGACTGCATCCAACTACAGCCAGGAAGATCCTAAAATGCAAGGGCTCAGGTGTATGTGTCGGCTCTCTTTAAATGCTGAAGACACAAGCACTTTCTCTTCAGGATTTATGAAAGGTGGTGGATTACTGACAAGATGAGAACATCCTGATAAGAGAAGCTAGTAAAGCAATCATAAAAGGAAGGAAATAATTTAGAACTCTAGAGCCTCGGAATCCTTGAGGAATAAGTTTGGCCCGGTAGCTCCAAGGGATTATAACCATTGATTTCAGACAATATAGCCACTTACTTTAAACTAGGGGATCTGAACGTCTGTTAAAAGTGAAAAGAGATTACATTGCCGCTTGTAGAGTTCAAAACAACAGAGAAAATTGGGAGCAAATGGCCTAACATGTGCAATGGCAGCATTAACTTGGAGCAAGGCAAGCAGGCTCTGTTGAAAGCTGGGTGCTGGAGGGGACTGAATCTTGCACCTGTAATAGTCACAACTGCATGGCTGGCTGCAGCTCACCAAATGCCTTCACATACACAGTCTTATTTGGTCCTCTTCAAAACCCTGTGATGTACCCCCATTCAGGGGTTGAGAATAAAGCTCATTGTGTTCAAGGGACACATCATCATAGCCAGGGCTTGACACCTTGATAAGGATTTTATAAAACAATAAATTTTTGATTGACGCTTCAAAATATTGTTTCTATAGCCCATATTCGAATTATGCTTCCTAGAACTGGCCATCAGCTAATCATTTCTGTTCTTGTTTGAATATTCATAACTACCTACTCTTCCTTTGACATTGTCCTTGGGGTGTGTTCAAAACATGCAGCCTTCCAGCCAAGGAAAGTGAAATCGTAAAGGAAACCAATTCTAATGCTAGGTATCGTATTGGGACAAATCTGTGTTGTGATTTTGTAAATATAGTTTAAATCAAAACACCTGGCAATGAACCAACTGCATCTGCCATTTAATTCGACCTTATCTGTTTCCATCATATGCTTTAACTTGTAAATTGCATCCAGGCAGCTGTTAGAAATTAATATTTAACTTAGGTTTTTGAGAGATAAGACTTGCTAGAAGTCAAGAACCTTATGGTTTCACAACTGTTTCCCAGGTTATCCTTACCAAAGGTCCTGTTTGACATAGATATTCTAGTTTTTTTTTTTTATTTCAGCATATTATAGGGGTACAAATATTACGGTTATGTATATTGCCCATGCCCCCCTCCCCCCTCGAGGCAGAGCCTCAAGCATGACCATCCCCCATACGTTGCACATCTCACTCATTATGTTTGTA
>CAUYPO010091035.1:0-12801 GCA_963574435.1 Cheirogaleus major | reverse complement strand
GAAAAAAATTAGCCAGGCATGGTAGTGCATGCCTGTAGTCCCAGCTACTCGGGAGGCTGAGGCAGGAGGATTGCTTGAGCCCAGGAGTTTGAGGTTGCTGTGAGCTAGGCTGATGCCACGGCACTCTAGCCTGGGCAACAGAGTGAGACTCTGTCTCAAAAAATAAATAAATAAAAAAATAAAAACATGGAAATTGTTCAGAAGAAAAAGAAACCACCAGAAATTTCTGTTTCAAACTGCTAGGAAAACATTTTCAGTAAATCAAAGCACTATTGGTTTTTAGAAATAAAAACAGTTCTAACCATGAACAAAATGTTTATTTCCCACGAAGATCCTATATCAACCAATAAACAAAAATGCATTAATCACATACTACTTTGTGGAACTTCCCCTAACATTTATATGGCCCAGAGCAAAAGTACAAACGGAGACCCACCAATAAAGAAAAGACTTTAAAGTTATAAATAACATTAGTAAACATTCAAATAAAATATATTCTAACCTCTTGCCTTGACAAATTACCTTTTATAACAATAACATTTAAAAATGTGTAAAACTGTTTTTTATATGATCACAAGTCAACTAAATATCAAAAACAATTGAGTTTAATTACAATTGTACATGGCTGGGTGTTCTGTTGATGAACCAGTGACAATTGGATGAGTAACAAAAGAGAGGCATATGTAATTCATTAATTATACTTAATTCATAAGATTTATTTCTCTTGCTTTTATTTTACCAAAATCATTTATGCGGTCATAATCAAGATCTTCACATAATTTGCTTCTACTATAATTAATTCCAAATTAGATAATTTTTCTTGAGCCACAAAAATCCCTATGTAGGTTTTTTTTTTTTTTTTTCTATTTTTACTAATTTCAATTTGGAGAAATTTCACTGAGACAACAGCAACTGAAATAAAATCCCTAAAGCAATAGTTAGATTCAAAACAAATCATGGATTTTTATGTATCATGTCCACGCATTGTAACAAAGCTGCATATGATAAATCATTATAATTGCTAAAATATTACAGAATATTTTCATTTCATCATATAAATCATTATCATATAATAATTTTTGCCATCTTTTAAATCAATGTCTATATCCAAGATTTTATGTGAAGAATCAGTATCATGCTTCACACATTATGTCTAGACCTACATATAGATAAGTTTAAGAGTCATATGAATCATTTAATATTGCAAAATGTTTCCCAGGTGCCATGTGCAATTGTTGAGAGTAAGCAAGAAAATGGACGCTGGACAGTATTGAGATAGAATTCATTATGCAAAAATGTATTGTATTGATATTATCTGAGAGGAAAGAATTGGCAAGTTAATTAATTTGTTTTTTTCTCTTACCCAAGCACTTACATTGCTCAAATCCTTCCCTCAGAAATGATGTTTGGTTTTGAACCTTCACAGCACCCACACACAGTCACCTTTTATTTTTTAAACATCGGGCAAGAGATGAAGAGGTGAATGCTGTTAGTCTTGAGAGGGGCTGTTCAGGATTACGGATCCTGTTCTACCACTGCTGAGACCATACCACAAGGGACACCCTGTCCATGGGTTCCTTAATAAATTTATATTTTTGGGTCTGTGATAAATGGAGCCCTCTGAGCATAAAGCCCAAGGCAAAGACCCCTTTGGTGGGGCGTAAGGACAGTAACGCTGTACTGCTTACACTGCGTTAAGTGCTGTGAGAAATAAAAGATGAAGGGATAAGATACCGCATGTTTCTCCATGTGACTTTGCACTCTAAATAGGGAGCGGGAAGAGTGCTGGAATCCATAAAGGAAACAAACACAATGAGACAGAAAGCCGCCCAAATGTCCAGAGATAGGAGACCCTCAATACCTACTCATGATACCCTCAAGAATCTGGGACTGCCCCAAGAGGCAGGGACAGTTGCAATAGTCTTGGAGCCCCGCAAAGCACCTGGCATAAATCAATGCACAATACATGCTGAGGATGAGAGAAAGGAGCATGTGGCCCCACAATGGATGAACTCAAACTTCCGAAGCCTTCACGTAAGTTCTGGCCCCATTCGCCCTCCACTTATTTCTCTCCCTCCCCTGCCTGCCCACGGGTTTGTCCCTCTCACCCCTTCTTGTTCTTCTCAGGCACACTCTAAGAAGTTAACCTTATCCACTCTCTTCGGTTCAAGACACCGATGCATATTTGATATTTTTCCTCCCATTTGAATTTCTTTTCATTAGTATTAATATTTCACATGGGAATGCTATACATACTCATATACACATTTAACTGACATTAGGGATTTTTTTCCTATGCATCCCATGTGATATTGTTTCCGTTTAATAAGTTTCCGACAAGAAGTGAGTCACAGTCATCTCTTTCCCAACAGAGCAACATTTTCGAGGTGACTTTCTGGGTGCATTAAAAACAGGAAGTCAATCATGCTCAGTAATAAAGAGAAAAGAAACAGTGTGAAATGAACCCAAATTGTTATCCATCTGCTTTGGAACAGAGAGAGGTACTGTATATGCACAAACATTCCCAGGCATGCTCTAATTCACCCTCTCAAATGCCTGATATTTTATCCTATCTTGGTTTAGCTCTGCTAGCTTCAATTATGATCAAATGCTGAGAGTCAAGATATAATCCAGATAGCTGTCAAGCACCCACAAAGTTCACGGTACCATATGAGGTCCTCGGAACACAGCGTTCAGAAGAGTCAGTCCTCTTCTCGTGAAGTTCATAATCTAAGAGGAAAGGAAGTAGGAACATACAATTACAGTAACTACAAAATGAATAGGTCAAAGACTGTATTTGCAAATTAGAGAACGGGTGGAATAAACTCAAGTCCTACCAAACACTGGTTTGCACAAAAGCACACAGAAAAGGAAAGAAAGAAGCCGACTGAGAGCATAATACATTCAATTTACCTTTTTAATTGAGGTAAAATTTGAAATGCACAGATCTTAAAGTGTACAATCCAATGTGTTTTAACAAACATACATATTTAACTATATATCAATTATGATATAAAATATTGCCATCACCCCCAGAAAGTTCATTAACATCTATAGGATCTATATAGTAATATTCCTCTTTCATTCCTGATTTTAGTAATCTGTGTTTTCTCTCCATTTTTCTTGGTCAGTCAACTTTATTATTCATTTCAAAGCACCAGCTTTTAACTGTTATTCTCCATTGTTTGCACATTTTCTATTTTATTGATGTCTGCTCATTATTATTTTCTTTCTTGTCCTTTTTTGTCTTTAATGCACTCTTTTTCTAGCTTCTTAAGTTAGAAAGTGAGACAATTGATTGGAGACCTTTCCTGTTTTCTAACATAAGCATTTTAAGCAAATAAATTACCATCTAAACATTTTCCCAAAACATTTGATGTGTTATTTTTTAGTAGTATTTTTCAGTAGTACTGAGTTTGAAATATTTTCTAATTTCCTTTATGATTTTTTTCTTTGATACATGGGTTATACAGAAGTGTGTTGTTTAATTATCTGGGGATGTTTTTAGATGTTTTATTTGTAATTGATTTCTAATTTAATTCTACTATGTTGTGAGAATATACTTTGTAATATTTCAACCTTTTGAAATTTACTGACAATTATTTTATGACCCAGCATATGGTCTAACTTGTCAACCATTTCATATTCAGTTCAAAATAATACATATTCTGTAGTTGTTGGATAAAATATTCTATAAATTTTAATCAGGTCAAATTGGCTGACCTATCCTTCATGCCCTTACTACTGTTTGTCTACTAGTTTTATCCACTGGTTACAGTAATTACTGAGAGAGAGGTGTTAAAAATTGTGGGGATTTGTTTATTTCTCCTGTCAGTTTTACCTCATGTATTTTGAAGTCTTATTACTAGGTTTATAGACATTTAGGTTTTAATCTCTTCCTGCTGAATTAATCCTTTCATCATAATAAAATGTCCCTCTTTATCTCCAATGATGGCCGTTGTCTTAAAGTCTACTTTATTTGATTTGTGTGTAATCACACCTGCTTTCTTATGCTTACTGTTTGCCTGGTATATCTTTTCCCATCCTTTTGCTTTGAACTTACCTGTGTGTTTATGTTTGAAGTGCATTCTCTTGGGTCTGACAATCTGGGTCTGTCTAATCTGACAATCTTTGCCTTTTAATTGAAGTGTTTAATCCATTTACAGTGAATGCAATTATTGAGATTGAGTTTACCATCTTGCTTTTATAATAGTTTTCTATATGTTTCATCTGTTATTTCCTCTCCTCAACCTTTATCTTTTTCTTTTGGTTTAATCAAATATTTTTAACATTACATTTCAATTCTTCTATTGGTTTTTTAAGATACACATCTTTGAATTATTTTCAGTGGTTATTCCGGGGATTACATAATATGAACCTTGAACTTACTACAGTCTAGTTAGGATGAATATTGAACAAATGAAATGAAAGACAGTACAATTTCATTCCTATCCTTTCATATTTTGTGCCATTTTTGTGACATACTTTATTGCTATATATGTTATAAATCTCACTATGTAATGTTACTCGTTTTGCTTTAAATGATATTTTTAAGAAATTGATAAGTCTGATGTGTATAATTGGAATTCCAGAAAGACAGAAGAGAGTGAATGGAGCAAAAAATACATTTGAAGAAACAACTGACAAAAACTTCACAGATTTTGTGAAAAATATATACAGGTCGAGCATTCTAAATCCAAAAATCCAAAATGCTATAAAATCCAAATCTTTTTGAATGCTGACATAATGCTCAAATGAAGTGCTCACTAGAGCATTTTGGGTTTCAGATTTTTGAATTTAGGATGTCAACTGATAAGTATAATGCAAATATTCAAAAATCCAAAACACTATTATCCCAAGCATTTCTGATAAGGATACTTAACCTGTACTTACATATGTATTTAAGCTTAGGATTCACTAAATGTACACATACACACGTACACACCAAGTTCATCAGAATCAAACAGCTAAAAAGCAAAAATAAACAAAATTCTTAAGGCAGCCTGAGAAAAAGACGCATATTACATACAGGGGAATAATGATAAGAAAGACAGCTAAATTCTCATTAGAAACAATGGAGGCCAGAAGACATTGAACACCACTTAAAATACTAAAAAGAAATAAGAAAAGGCTACTAACCCAGAATTATAAATGCATCAAAAGTGCATTTAAAAAATAAAGAGTGAAAGTCTGGTTTCCCATATTTATGGTATGAAGTATTCAAGGTAATTGTTCCACAGAGAACAATTATGAAATCTGAACAAAGCATTTTTTGAAAGACAACTACGTAAAGGCATTCAAAAGTGACCAAAAGCAGGCAGAAACCAGAGGCAAGTTTACACTTGAAAATCCATATCTGAAATGGTGAGAATTGTGAATTTTTGATGGTTTTGCCTTAGGATGTTCCTCCAAACTCCTATCTGCAAGAAGTAAAAAACTAAAGCTTTGCGCACTCAGTGTGACAGAGAACAGAGTTCCCTGAAAGAGCAGCTGGAAATTTATAACCCTAGAAGTGCAGGGGTGTCACAATATAAGTCTTCCCGTATTCCTGGTCAACCATTATGAATGCATGGAGGATACTGATGGGACAATAACAGTTTTAGTCCAAGCAAGTTAGCTGCCTATTAAAATAAAAGATCAACAATCATTAGAAGAACATAAGAGTATCCATTGTTGCTATTATACAATATGTCACCTACAATATTCCATTTTCAATCAAAAATTTAAAAAAAGGAGAAGAATTTTAAAAAAGAACATAAGAGTATCCAGTGTTGGGGGTTAAGGCTGCAACACAAGCATGGTGGGGAGGAGACACAAACATTCAGACCATAACACTATCTTTGGTCCTCTTAACACAATGAAAACAATCTGAATTGTTCTGTAACTTTTGATAGAGTTTTGGTTAAGCCCTTAGCATTAAAATAAAAATTTTAAAAATCCTTAAACTTCTCCAAAGGTAAAACAAACTTTGTTTGTTTGAGAAATAAGATGCATTTAAGGGCTTGAGTTTAGAAAGAGTGATGGAAGAAATGATGCCATTTAACCCAGTGATTTTAAACAGTTGCCAACATTCCAGAATGGTTCTTCATTTTAACCTTTCCTTCCCTTCTGTTATCTCTTCCTGAGTCACTGTCTTGGGGCTCCAATAAGAATACAATTTAACATATTGTTAAAACAATCTTAGGGGGAGAGTAACAAAACATTCTGCTTCCTCCCACCCTGTTTGAACCCTCAGGTGATAACTGTATTATCATCTTTTTAACCCATAAGCATCAGCGACATGTCACTTCCCAGTCTGTTCTTCCTTTAATTAGAAGAAAAGACTCTTCTCTTAGCAAGGACCAAATGCTAGTACAAAATAGATTTATTTAACTGGACTCATCCTTTTATTTCCAAGACTGATTTAATTGTGGTAGCCTAAGCTGACACTAGAACAAAATTGAAACAATCCAAATCTGAAAATAAATTGCAGCCATTTTATTGAACTTGAGCACTACATTTTAGCTGCACTTCAAATAAATGTAAAAGATTTTAAAAGTCCTTTACCAGTTCAAATTGGACATGAATGTGCAGCTGTTTTTATAAAACTACTGAGTAGATTTGGACACAAAAATATTTAGGTTGCTTACCTAAAGTGAAGTAATATTCATTTGGTTGAGTTTCTTTTCCTCGGTAAGTGAAGGCAGCGTTTTTACCTTGGTTATTATACAGAATATTCTAGAAGGATAGGAAAAGTTTTGTTTTTGTTTTTTAAAGAAATGACCACCTTTAACATAGTGACAAATGGCATGCTATGAGGGAAGAATAATGGATGGAAAAATTGAGGGAGAGAAAGGGCCATGTTGGAACTCCTTCAGTCTAGCCACTGAAGGATGGCATTCCCCCAGACCAGAGGCAGCCTATTTGAACAGAACCAGACTTTGGTCTGAGTTTGGTGACTTTTGTTTTCATTTTTAATTCTAATCACATTTTTATTTGTTCTGCATTTTCTTCTTGGCTCCTCCTAATTATTGACACGAGGGACAAATTGGCCAAGCTTGTGGTTAAAATCGAGATGCCTTGTATCTAACAGGACTTTGTGTTTATCATTTACAGCCTAGAGTAAGAAACACCATGCAAGACCAGGCAAGTGAGATATTTAGGATGCAACGAGTGGTGATGGAATTTTCCAACCCTTGAAATGGGCAAGAGGACAAGAAACATGTATTCTTGTACTTTTAGTTCAGGTCCATTTATTTTTCCTCAGCGCATCCTACCCATGTGAAATATGAGGGGAAAATTACTTTACCTTGGATCTCTGTAAATTTCAAACTTCTTTGGCTGTAATACCAAGAAATGTTGAAAACTGGTCCAGATTTTGAACTGTCTATCAATCTGATTTTGCTCTCCGTGTTGAGACAAGTTTGACAAGCTTGTCAGAGGACTTATAGCCTCCTTGGTTGCCTCCCCTTTCTCTCTACAGAGTTCCCTTCCTGCATATCCAAGGGTTCAAAACTTTTCCATCTCTTCTCACCCCATCAAATTTGGGACATTAGTTTTTTCCCCTGTCTCCCTAGCCAGGGTATGGAGAATAGCCTTATTATGGCTTCCTCTTGTCCCAGGGGGTTTGATCCTGCACTTACCTGGAAGATACAGCAGGCTCAAAGCCTGACTATTAAGTATAAAGTATAAAAGGAACCAAATAATATTTAAAAAATTAAACTCAGGAGATTATTCCATACCTGTATCTAGGGCATGTGCCTCCAGATTCATTGAGCCAATATCTGGATAGCTAAGAGAAAATTTGCATTTTTAGGCTAGTGCTTCTTGTTACATGGAGGTTTTTCAACGCTATTAGAAAATCTTCATGCATGGATGTCAGAATTTCTATGAACTGTTAAATTTCAGTTACAAAGTAAGTTCTCCCTAACAACTATATAGATAGGTCACCCCTAGAATCAGGTCCACATGTTTCATGGCTGTTGATAAAATCTGAGTCTACACAACTCAGCAACATGGAGGGCATAGCAATTGTTTGTTGTTTATCATGGTGATCTGGGGGCAATATAAACAGCTGGTGTGAATCCTTCAGGACAGCTAAAAGGCCCGTAATAATCACAAATGTAATTCTTTTCATTTTGTGAGAAATCATCTGTTTTTCTGTGGAGAAGAGGGGAAGCTGGAAAAATTCTACAAAACTGTTTTTATCCAGTGGTTTCCAAGCCTGAGGAATCATAAAAATTATCTGGGAGTTTGTGAAAATGCTGATATTGTTTTTTTTGAAAATGCTGATTTCTAAGCTCTACCTCACTTACTTCAATCAGCAATAGGGCTTTGATACTCATATCATTTTAAAAGCTCCCTTGCTGATCAGTGATCAACTAGGTTTTTGGAATCTACTGTTTTCAGCATTTTCTTATATAGAATAAAATAATTATTAAATGAAATTAGCATGATAATATGCGAGGTTATAACTGAGTTCTACATAACTCAGTGATTTTGCATAATGACCAAAATGATGTTGGCAAGTCAGAAATTGTTACTTAAGTTCTTTATGAATTCATGGCTGTGTACAAAAGTAGCCTGACTCTGGAGGGCTTTCTCTGCCTAGACTGCCCTTCCCTCTCCCCATCATCCCCTTTATCTGAAAAATTACTTTTTGTTCTCCAATAAAATATCTTTATTATCATTTATTAGCTCATACAAACAGTGTATGCATGGCAAAATAAAAATTAAACAACATTTAAACTAAAAGGAACAAAATGTATAAATGACTTCAAACTCTATCATGTTCAGATAACTCTCATTCATTTGGAGTCTATCCTTTCATAAAACTCTTTAGGAGTACATAGAAATGCATGCCTCTAAAGAGACATTCATATAACAGTTGTAGATTAGATTATTACTCAGAAATATTAACTTCCTCCCCTAATCCCATATCCATGAGTAGGGTGTACTTCCCCACCCATTGACTTGGTCACTTGGCTTTGGCTGATGAATGAGAAAGGACAATGTGCCAGTTTCAAGCCTAGGCCATAGATGTCTCTCACAGTTTCAAGCCTAGGCCATAGATGTTTCAACTTGACCTCTTGAGCTTCTGCCATTCCATGAGAAGAGCCTGCCAAGAGAGCCTGCTGATCCCAGGAAGAGGAGGAAAACCACATCCAGCAAACCCTTCCCTGCCAGCTCAGCCAAGCCCAGATGTGGAAGCTAAATGAATGCATATTGCTCTGTGGCACTGAGAGTTTGTTATATAATAGCTAAGCAATGAAAAAAACTTTTTAAAAATAATAAATTGCATTATATTACCCATGCATACTTCGTTATGCCATATGAACACCATATTTTTGCAAGTTTTTGTTGTTGATTTTTGTTTATTTGCTAACTACATCTTTCCCACTCTCCTTACCATACACTACCCTTCAATGCCCATGTAGCCAATGTTACCAATCTAGAATGTATCCTTCTATACCTTTCTCTATATTCACATAATTACATGCAAATGTACAAATATATACATGAATGAAGATCATCATTGTTTCTTTTAAAAAATGGAATAATATCATAGCTATGATATGTCACAAAGGAGAAATGCAGTCAGATACACATACACATATGTGTAAATATGCATGTATCTATATATGATACATATCCATGCATGTATATTTACGCATATGTGAATACACATACATACATGTGACAGAGGGATGTAAATCTCTCTGAGGGTCAGAAAAGGCTTTCCTGAGGAAGCGATAGTTAAGCTAAGCCATAAGGATGGTGTTATGGGCTGACTTGTGTCACCCTCAAAATTTAGTTGAGATTTTAACCCCTATTAGCTCTAAATGTGACTGTTTTTGGAGACAAGGTCTTTAAAGAAGTAATTAACCTAAAATGAGGAGGTCATTAAGGTGGGCCCTAATCCCACGACTGGTGTCCTTAGAAAAAGAGAAAATTTGGACACAGAAGAGAGAGAGACCATGTGAGGACACAGGGAGAAGACAGCCAACTACAAGCCAAAGAGAGAGGCCTTAGAAGAAACCAACCTTTTGACATCTTGATTTCAGACTCCTAGCTTCTAGAACTGTGAGAAAATAAATTTCTGTTGTTTAAGCCCCCTAGTCTGTGGTACTTTGTTACGGCAGCCCTAACAAACAACTAATAGAGATGGATAGGCGTTTTCCATTACAGGAAGATGGGGAAAGGGTACTTACACATTGTTGGTGGAAATGCGAATTTTAACAGCCTTTTTGCAGAGCAATTTGGCGATGGCTATTAAAAATTTGTTTCCAGTTCTATTGCCACTACAATGCAATTAAAAAAACACTTATACATTTATCCTCACTTACTGAATGGGCTTTTATGTCTATGGACAGATTCCCAAGAGAGGAATTGCTAGCATGAGATCATTTTTAAAAAATGCTTTTCTTGTGAGTTCCCCAGAGTCATATTGTTCCTATGATTACACTGTAAAACTGCTGATCTCGGAATATTTCACTTCTTAAAACTCAAACAGTATAGTAAGTATGAAAATAAGTTAGGAAAATCACTCTCAACAAAATAAAAGGTAGTAAAATTCTATAACTATGCAGATTGTATTAGTTTTCTATTGCTACATACAAAATCACACAAATTTAGGGGCTTAAAACAATGCACATTTATTATTTCACAGTTTCTGTGGGTCTGGAGTTTAGGGAGGGCTTAGCTGGGCCCTCTACAAAGCTGCAATCAAGGTGTCAGCTGAGCTGTGTTCTCATCTGGAGGCTCAACTGAGGACAAATCTGCTTCCAACTTTATTCAGGTGGTTGGCAGAATTTATTTCTTTGGGGTTGTAAAAGGCTCCAGCTTCTTGCTGGCTGGAGGCAAGAGGTGCCCTGTAGTCCCTTGTCAGGTAGGTCAAAGATGTGGAAACAACCCAAGTGCCAATCAATACATGAGTGGATTAATCAAATGTGGTTATGTATACCATGGGGTTCTACTCAGCCACAAAAAACAATGGTGATCTAGCACCTCTTGTATTATCCTGGACAGAGCTGGAGCCCATTCTACTAAGTGAAGTATCACAAGAAGGGAAAAACAAGTACCACATGTACTCACCATCAAATTGGTATTAACTGATCAATACTTATGTGCACGTATAGTAGTAACATTCATCAGGTGTCAGGCAGGTTGGAGGGGGAGGAGCGGATAGGTATATATACACACCTAATGGGGGATGGACACACTTGAAGTTCTGACTTGGGTGGGGCAAAGGCAATATATGTAACCTAAATATGTGTAACCCCGTAATATGCTGAAATAAAAAAAATGTTTTAAAAAGAATGAGGAAACCAACACCACATGTACTCACCATTAAATTGGTACTAATCGATCAACACTAACATGCACATATGGGAAGTAACATTCATAGGGTGTTGGGCAGGTTGGGAGA
The DNA here is from genome assembly GCA_963574435.1 of Cheirogaleus major. Taxonomy (NCBI): domain Eukaryota; kingdom Metazoa; phylum Chordata; class Mammalia; order Primates; family Cheirogaleidae; genus Cheirogaleus; species Cheirogaleus major. The sequence goes on along the minus strand of CAUYPO010091035.1, from coordinate 1,394 downwards.
GGAGGGGTAGGAGAGGATGGGTAAATTCATACCTAACAGATGCAATGCACACTGTCCAGGGGATGGTCATGCTTGTAGCTCTGACTCGAGTAGTGCAAAGGCAATTTATATAACCAAAGCATTTGTACCCCTGTAATACGCTGAAATTAAAAAAAAAATAAATTAAATGAAACAATGCTTGTTAAGTTTTATCTAGCATTCCTAGGTGGGTTTGTTTTGGTTTTTGCAAGCATGAAATGAAGTTTATTGAGGAAGCACAAGATAGGTTTACAGCGTAAGAGCAAGATATGTTCGCCACTAAATGAGGAATAGACCCTTCTGTCACAACAAAAGGGTCCCTAGATGTTTTTAGCTGAAAGGTTTTCAGGTCTACTATATTTTTGGTACCAGAAATTTTGAAGTCATCTTTTATCATAAGATTACTTGGAAGGGGAAATAAAATGAAAACAAGTGATATGTACCAATTCATTCCCTAAATTCTATCCCTGGTTGGTGGGTAGCCTTAAACAATAGAAGAAAAGGAAGTTTAGAGGAAAATGAGGTCCTGAACATCTAGATCTGTTGGTGCCTACCAAGCATTTAGATCTTAAATTATCTTTTTTTCCTCCTATTTCTCATTCAACACATATTTTTCAATACCACTGGGCCAGGCACTGGGAAATAAGTTGGAAATGTGGAAAAGAACAAAATATATATAGTCCCTGCCATCAAGAAGCAGCCCAGTCCAGTAAATGAACATTTAAAAATTACCCAAATAATTATTCGATAACCATGTGACAAGTGTTAGGTGGACAAGTGTTGGACAAATTTCCATGAAAGCTAGGCTACAGAGCCAGACAGCTGAGTTCCCAAACCTCAGCCATTGGGTCCACTCAATTATCTTGGAAAACTGAAAAGAAAACTCAATGGGTAGCAAAGTATCTCATTCCCCCATGCTTATCATCATGTCTTCTGCATTGGGCTGAGTTTACTCATAGAAATTTCTATGTTTTAGAAATCAGTAACTATATGCCACTCGGTTCCTACCTGAACAGGAGAGCCTTATGCCACATACAGCATATGCCCCTCACCTGGAATACAGGAGCTATGGGTCCCCTGATATGGGTGTTGGCCATCCTCTACATACTTTTAGTGTGCCAGAAACCTCTGGTACTTCTCATGGAAGAGGTAAAGTGGTACATGTGCACCAATGAGAATCCAGTTCGAAAGAGAGAAACTAAACAAATTATTTCAAAGAGAGAATTTAACATAAAGAATTGTTAGTCATTGTAGAGAACTGAAAATTCAAACATGGAAGCTAAAGTATCACAAAGATAGTAACTGCAGGAAACAAGCACTGCTCTTAGGGGACAGCAGGAAGATGCCGAAATTATTAAAGTGTAGAGATCTGCAAC
>CAUYPO010091033.1:0-18114 GCA_963574435.1 Cheirogaleus major | reverse complement strand
GCTAATTTTTTCTATATATTTTTAGTTGGCCAATTAATTTATTTCTATTTTTAGTAGAGATGGGGTCTCACTCTTGATCAGGCTGGTTTTGAACTCCTGACCTTGAGCGATCCACCCGCCTCGGCCTCCCAGAGTGCTAGGATTACAGGCGTGAGCCACCACGCCCGGCCCCTCAGTGATTTTTTTACTGGTCTTTTCCTATACTGTTGTACTTCGAGAGAGTTAAGGAACAATGATCCAAGAGGGTGTCTGGCAATGGCTTAATCTCAATTGTTTTATGATATTTGAGAGATACTGATGTGCTGTTACGTTCTCAAAGGTGAGTGTGACACTATTTTGCCACAAGAGTACAATACGAATATGAATGGATTTATTTGAGGATTTCATCGTTATACTTTTTTACTTAGTAAGTTTTTAGTCATGGAAAATTAACATGGAGGTTGCCTAGTCAAATCTCAGAGCTATGAAAACCAAGGCCGGAGGGATCGTTTAGTTTACAAGTGGCAGGGCTAGGACTTGTATCCAAGCCAGTGTATATTCTCTAACATATAGCTGCCCTCTTCCCAGTATGTAGATATGTATGTGTGCATGTGTATAGAATGAATTTTTAGTGTATCTTGCTTTCATTCGTATTAACTGTATGCTTGCTATCTTACTCTTATGTATGCTATTTTCTTTATTAAATTGTGTCACAATACCTGCGTGTGCACGTTTTAAGTATAAGAACAATTGCTTTTCCTAGACTGTTATGATGAGGAATAGATTTCAGGTAGTTGTAACTGAGAGATCAAGGAAAAGTATCATTTCTATATTTTGGTGTTTTTAAATTCCATAGTTCTTGATGATCGTCTCATAATTTTCTTACATAGTTGACTCAAGAAGTCTTGTGCATATTTTCGTTATTTAGCCAGGCTATGATGACCTTAATCCTGATTGGAGGCTCTCCATTGAGAAGAGAAAAAAAATCAAAGGTAAGTTGTATGAAATATGTTAATTAAAACCTTAAGAGGCTACTTTATTATGTAAGGTGCTCTTTAGATGACATAAAAAGTCTGTAGGTACTTCTGCTTCACGTTGGAAGAAACACCAAGATTTCATAGAATTGAGTAAAGGCAACAGATCCAATTTTCTGATGGTTGGGGTTTCCAAAGGCTAAATCAGAGCTGCGGTGTGCAGCACAGCTCTCCTGCCACAGTCCAGCCCTGAGATGGCAGTGTGTGTTCAGTGCTCATAGCACGCCCCTTTTCACATGCTGCTGGGGGCACAGCTGAAAGAGACCCATCAAAGGCTCAATACTGAGCAGTTATCTCTGGGGGACTGAAAGGAAATTTGGGTTAGGTTGGTGGGCTTTCTTTCCATACATCTCATGTTTAAAATAATTTTTTTTTGCAATGAGCATATATTTTATAAATATTATAAAATAATTAAGATTTACATTTAAGTAAAAGTAATTATTATTTAGTTGGCATAGTAAAACAAAAATTGAAAACCTTTTAGGGTTACTATTAGTTTTTTGCTTTTAATTTTTGACTAAGGGTCATTTTTCTGTAGGTGAAGTTCTCAAAGTTAAGCATCCCTTGATTTTTGTGTCTCATATAAAATCAGTGATAGTCACAAGGTTTAAAGTCTATATTATAATATGCTTTTAGTTCACTTCTAAAGAAGATTATAATTATAAATATAGATTAAGATCATGTATCAGGTTCTGTGCTTTGAATAATCTGCTTTTGTTAATCATCTCATTCAGAAACATTTTGAGGAAAACTAATAATTTGTCAAAGTAGAAGTTAGAATTTGATTAAAATGATTTGCTGTCCTTTCTTTCTACTTTACATGTAGCTATAAGCCCGAGGAACTCTGCTTTTCACATTTTCTTGGAATTCCTTATTTATATGAATTGCCTCAGGCTCACATTGGAAGAAAATGTTGTTATGGTCTTTGTTTTCATTAAAATAATGAGTTATTCTCATGGTGCTGAATTCCAATTCAAAGATCTCTCTCTCTTTAATCTAATGTTTAAATATGTTTTTAAATATATGGTTTACTGTTGTGTGTATTTCCTTAAAACCATATCAGACCTTTTGTGTAATAGGCAAGGTTAAAAAAAGTGCAATAAAGTTATAAATATTATGTCATTTCCTTTTAAATACCTCAGTTCGGTGAATCAGAATTCATTTTCACCTCTAAAAATTTTTTACTAGCCTTGAATGTTTTTTCTGTATGATTAGTTACAAGTTTAAGAGGAAATTAGCACCAGAAATAATTATATATCTGTCTTACATTTTTCTAAAGAGTGTAATTCTCTCATTGTTTGTCTGAATGTAATATATGTACATTTTCTGAAACCTTTTATAACCTTTGTATTTGTACACCTTGTGTACATCTACCTTTCGAGTTATTATGTTGAAAATGGTGACGTAGCTCTCTCCATAGTATATTCTTGAGTTGAAAGACCTTATGTTACTTACCTCTGTAGCCTCAGAGCTTTAGACTTTGGCCAGTTGTTGGCACTTGGGCATTCATTAAATGAAATAGTGTTTTGTACCTCATGCCTGAGGAAAAATTTCAGTGATGACTTAGACTTCATTGTTTCTTATTTAACATATCTTTGGAGCATCAATAATGTAGGTGGATTTTATTTTTAAACTGATTATTATACTAAATATGTTGTATTTAACCCACAGTTGCAGATGCATTTGCATTGATTTACTTTTCTCCCGTTAGATAAAGAGTCCTTTTACCCGCTGATAGATGTCAACTGGTGGGCAGACAATGCGGTGACTTTGGCTCGATGCTCAGGTGCTTTGACTGTGTCATCAGTGAAAACTTTGAAGAATTTACTGGGAAAATCCTGTGAATGGTTTGAACCATCACCACAAGTAACTGCTACCCATGATGGGGGATTTTTAAGTTTGGAGGTAAGGCTTTCCTCTTTGTTTGAAAATAGATATGTACTTCACCAAGAACTTAAATACCTCGCCCTTTATTTTAGTCGTTCCATGATCTAATCTTGTCTTTAGAAACAAAAAAAAATCTATGATTGGAATTAGACATTGGGTACAGTATCCGCCCCCAAATCCTTTGTTTACTGAATTAAAAAATTTTGCAAGTTTTAAGAGAATAAGGAAAATTTGTACTCATTTTGCCATCTATCAAGGATTTCTTCTTCACTGAAGTCATAGATTTTTTTCCCCCTGATTAGTCATCTTAAATTGTAAAGTGGTATTACTACCTAAGAAATAATAGTCTTTAACCTATTTCCATGAAGTGTAGCAACTTAAAATTTTGGTTCTTTTAGTAATAAAAACTTGATTATCATGACAAAAGACTCCAAAATAGTGGCTAGTTCTTTTTTTTTGTTTGTTTGTTTTTGAGACGGAGTCTTACTCTGTTGCCTGGGCTAGACTGCCCTGGCATCAGCCTAGCTCACAGCAACCTCAAACTCGTGGGCTCAAGCAATCCTCCTGCCTTCGCCTCCCAAGTAGCTGGGACTACAGGCATGCACCACCATGCCTGGCTAATTTTTTCTATATATTTTAGTTGGCCAATTAATTTCTTTCTATTTTTAGTAGAGACGGCGGGGGCGGGGGGGTCTCACTCTTGCTCAGGCTGGTCTCGAACTCCTGACCTTCAGTGATCCGCCCACCTTGGCCTCCCAGAGTGCTAGGATTACAGGTGTGAGCCACTGTGCCCGTCTGTGGCTAGTTCTTTAAAGTTATGTTTTGATTATTTAAAATTCTTATTTAAGTCTTTCAAAAGTAACAACCTTCAATAGCTTTCACTTCTGCAATGCAGATTGACAAATATTGTTTACTCCAAAGTTTGTTACTGAGTCTAAAGATGTTCTTTATAGAGAACTGTGGCTTAAAATCTAAGCCAACTCTGTAAGTCTAGAATGAAAGTTATCTTTAAGAGTCAGGCTTTCAGACTCAGAACTTGTGAAGCTGTTAGACATTTTTAAAAGCGAGTGAGGGAAAGCTAGTCTCGGTAAAGCAAATATAAATACCTCATATTCAGTCTCTAAGGAGATGAAGAAAACATCATTATCTTATTTTTCCACAGCAGGTACAGAAATATCAAAAGTAAAATAAATCAGCATTTTCAACTTATTCATTTCTCTAAAATAATTACCAGGCATATATTTATAAGACCATATTGATAATCTCTTATTAAAAAAGGCTTTACTTTTGGAGTTTGGGAGCTGATAATAGATGTGCATGTTTCTGGAGCTAATACGTATAATGCTTGTCATTGGGTTCCTTTGAATTCCATTGTTAATCTGATCACAGGGCTGACATAATGAATCGAACCAGAGTGGAATTAAAAATGTGTTTTCTATCATTAACTCTAAAAAGTTGTCTTTAGTTCCTCACTGTTAATTTCATATCTCCTTTTTCAATTTAGTGTGAGATTAAACTTGCCCCCAAACGATCTCGTCTGGAGATCAGAGCTGGAGAAGACGATGAAGGAGAAGAGGATTCTGATTCCGATCATGAAACATCTGCCAAGGCTCGCTACTTTGGTTACATAAAACAGGGCCTTTACTTAGTGACTGAAATGGAGCGATTTGCACCACCGCGGAAACGCCCACGGACCATTACCAAAAACTACCGCCTCGTGAGTTTGCGCTCCACGACTCCAGAGGAGCTTTATCAGAGGAAGGTGAGAGAGTATCCTATCGGTGGCAAATTTGAAAGCATCAAGATTTTATTTTATTTGGGGGGGGAAGGGGTGGTAGGGGCAATGTATATAACCCTAAAAGTATTTGTACCCCCATTATATGATGAAATAAAAGGAAATAAATAAATAAATAAGAGAACCCACCCTACAAAAAAAAAAGATTTTATTTTATTTTATTGAGAAAAAGCTAATTTTTCAATAAACGAAGAAAGTTAAAAAGGATAATTGGATTATTATCATGCTAGAAATGTTAGTATCATAACGCTTTTGAAAACAATGCTGGTGTTTGTATCTAAATAATCAAAATCAAAGCCGTAGATAAGACATGAATTCACTTTGACTGATTATCTACTTTGTGGCATAACCTGTTTTTTTGCCACCCTTCTTGTGGCTATCAGCTCTCCTTTTATCTGTGTTGAAGTACAGCTGTCTACTCAGACTACAGATGGTGAGGGAAGAAATGCAGACTTGCTTTCTAGTCAGGGTCTTGCCTGGGAAGCCAATATTTCCACCAGTGTGTGTTCACTTTATTTGTGCTGTTCATGACATTGCAGGAACAGCACAAGTAACTGCAGGCGTCGGGCTGCGGCACTGTTGGCTTGGTTTTACCATTGTTTTACGCTATAAATGAGAGCTTTGCCCCTTTTCTGTCTCATCTTTATGTTAAACTGTCTAGGAAATACCTAATCTATTTATTCCTCAAAATGTCTGTGGGCTTCTTGTGCCACAATACGCAGGAATTCATAACATGCTGCATAGGTCCAAGAATTTGTTATCATTCATTGTATCATTATAGGGACCCTGTGGATAATTCAGTAATGTACATTCTTGTTTCTGTTTCTTTGTCTAAAGATTGAAAATGAAGAGTATGAGGAAGCCTTGTCTTTGGCACATACCTACGGCCTGGATACTGACCTGGTATATCAGAGGCAGTGGAGGAAATCAGTGGTTAACATTGCTTCAATTCAGAATTATTTGGTATGTGTGAATGTTTTGGAAACATGGTAAAATTCATATTCGTTGAATATCTTTTGGTTATAAATCTTCATTTTAGAGAACTTTACATTGCTGACTTTTCTATAGCCAGTAAAGTGTGTTTTTCTCACCTGGAAAAATTATCTTGTTAGGTTCTAATTAGCTCCTGTGGCTGGGCTTTGTTGCTGAAGATGCATGAACAAATATTCACTGTTAAACCAGCCAGCTACCTGGCCTTGGCCTAATCCTTTCCCTTACTGTTATGCAGTCACTTCTCTTCACTTACATTAGTCAGGGTCTAGTCAGGAGCCAGAAACCACACAGTAATTTGAACAGGGAAAGTTTCAATGTGGAGAATTATTTTCTAGTTATCAGAGATCAACTATAAAAGGGTAAAAAGAACTCTAAGGAATACCCTAGGTCTGAAGGAGCATAACCCTGGAGGGAGCAAAGCTGGAAGGGAGACCTTCTCTTCTAGCTGGCATTCAGACCTCACTGGGCCAGGGGTGGTTGTAGCATGTTGGATGGTAGAGAAGTTGTCTATATTACCTTGGGCCAGGGCTGGTCCACAGTTGTCAAAGTTGGCAGTCCAAGGAATGTGGCATGGATAGGAAAGCTGGACACTTGGAGCTAGAGGACCAGTGAGCTGTGGTGGGGGGAGGGGGTCAGAAGCCCCCATGGACTGGCAAGCAGGGAAACCCCCACCAGTATGCATGTAGCCCAAGGCTGGTAGATAAATAAGGAACCATGGCCAGGACTGAAAAGAAAAAACTCCCTACTCCTGTAGGTGTGCTTCCTATAGCTCCCAGTCTGGGAAACTTCCCTCTCAGGTGTCCAAGAGATTCACTGGGAAATAATCTGCCCACGGGAGTGCTGCTCAACCTCAATGGGAAATTGTCCAGGGCAAGAGGAAGGGGGACGAAAGCACCCTTGGATTTTCCCCAAATGCCTTGTTGGCTGCCAAGCCATAGGAGCAAGAAGAACCAAAGCACATCAGGTCCAGGAGCCGGAGGCTTTTCCTTCACAGTGGCCTTCCAGCGTCCTCTACTGACAGAGCTTAATATCCTATCAGCTGCAAATGAGAAATGCTGTCACATAGCCAGGTGTGAGGGGAAATTTGGAGCTGAGAGGCAATAAATAGATAATCGGCATATTAAACTTGCCAGATACTTCTTCTTTGCTTGAATCCCACAATTGGTCACTTCCTGCTACCTGCCTCCCATAGTTTAAGTTGTTATTTAACCTTGTCTCAGTCAATTTGGGCTGCTATCACAAAAATATCATAGTCTGGGTGGCTTAAACAAGAAAAACTTATTTCTCACAGTTCTGGAGGCTGGGAAGTCCAATATCAAGGTGTTGGCCAATTTGGTTACTGGAGAAGGCCCTTTTACTAGTTTGTAAATGAATTCCTTCTTGCTGTGTCTTCATATGACAGAGAGGAGGGAGAGAGAGAGAAAAGCAGCAAATTCTCTATGTCTCTTCTTATAAGGGCACTAATCCTATCATGAGGGCTCTACCCTCATGATCTAAGTACTTCTCAGAGGTCCCATTTTCAAGTACCATAACTCTGGGGATTAGTTTTCCAACATGGATTTTGGGGGACACACTCAGTTCATGGCAAGCCTGTGTGCTTTGACCTTTGGCATCTTAGTAAGAAAGTAGTTGGACTCATGGCGTGCTTTAAAACAGTTGGGACTTCTGATCTGACATCTAGAAAGGAAAATACCTTTGCATTTAGGAAGATTGTAAGAAATGTTGGGAAAATGTCATGATAATTATTTTCCCTAAAAACATATGTACATAAGTAATTAAAAATATAATATGAAAAGGTTGTGTGTAAGAAGTTGGTGCTTCAGTCAAAGAGGATGATAAACTTTAATACAAGTAAGATAAAGATTTGAGAGCATGAGAGATAATGGAAAAAAGGAGGAAGATGAAGTTACTTGTATTTTATTTAAAAATCAGAACACCAAACCTTCATTATTTTTCTTTCTTCTTTTATGATTTAGGACAGTGAGCTCATGAATTTGTGTGTATATCTTTTTCTGGGTTATAATAAAGGACACAGTCTTGATCCCTGAAGGAGCTAAGGGATATTAGGAGAGACAAAGCAAGTACATTTTTTGGGGGGTGGGGGGGCATGTAAATATTTAGTTAAATAGGCTACTAAGAACAAAATTACTATTCTAAGGACTGTGAAGAGGTACAGGAGAGACATAAATGTGGGCTTTGCTGTTAGGGAGCTTGTAATCTTACTGAGAAGTCAGGCTTCATCCTTAAAATATACATGACCATACAAGAAAATATCAGATAAAGCTCTAGGAACCCAGAGAAGGTAGTGATCATTATAGACTTAGTGGTTATCTTTATATAGTAAAGATGTTTTGACCAGAGCTTTGAAGGGATTTAAAGTGGGCCTTCTAGAGTTAGAAGGGAGGAAGGATTCTTAATTGGACAATTGGTATGAGCAATTTAGAAACCATTGAGCAAGACTCATGTTATGCTGGACTCATTGAGGCCAGTGACTAAATCTGTTTTATTCACTGCTGAATCCTCATGTCTAGTTCAGTGCCTGGTACACAGTAGGTGCCTGGTTAGTATTTCATAGATAAATGAACTCTGTGTTTGCTGGAGCTGATATTTTACAATAGTGAACAATGGGACATATGATTGGAAAGATATATTGATTTGGGTTTGGGAAGATGTTGAAAGCTTGTAATGAGTTAGGCCTTTGTCCATGTTGTGGATTTTTGACTGTGGAAGTGCAGAAGAAGATAATGTGGAAGAGAATTGGAGTGGAAGGAGAATAGGAAACCTTGCTAGGGGCAAAGAACTCCTACAGTGTCCCGGGTATTATGTATTGATGATTTAGACTGGTATCGAGGCTGCAAATATGAAAAGGGAAGTGAGTTAAGAGACACTTGAAGGAAGAGTTGATATGATGGAATGTATAAAGGAGCATAAGGTATGAATCAAATCTTACTTCAGATTTGACTCATAGCAGCTCTTTCTAGGAAGAGTGCAAGTCAGGGATTTTGAATGGAGTTGGAGGGAAGAATAGGCCCTTCGTCTTTCCAGAGAACAGCATTCCTTGATATTTTATGATTAAGTTATCATCTACATTCTGCAATACATCTCATGGTCAGATATATACAGAACCTTGATGTATTATGCCTCATTAGTTTTATTTCAAAGATAAACATGCTTATTAATTACAATAGGATTATATCTTGCCTTTCTGCTTTATTTTCTACTATATTATACAACCAAAATGCAAACCAAAGGCAACTATAGAAGTTTGGAAATATATTTTCATATTTTATAAAAAAGAGTACCGAGCTTAGTGTTTCAGTGTGGCTCATTACAAGAAAGAAAGCAGTTGAAATCACAGTCCCTGCATCCAATTGTAATCACCATTAGGGAATTAGCTGTTTTTCTGTTGAGCTGCTCTAGTGGCTACCTGTGGCCAAGTTCTTAAATACCTACAATACCTCAGATATAACTTCATAATTCTAAAGTCAGTTATCAGGTGCTGTAAGATGTCATGGGTTCCTTAATGCCTCTGTTTTTTATTTTCTTTATACTCAGAGTAAAATAAAGAAGCGATCCTGGGTTCTCCATGAGTGTTTGGAAAGAGTTCCCGAAAACGTGGATGCTGCAAAAGAACTGCTTCAGTATGGATTAAAAGGCACAGATTTGGAGGCTCTTTTGGCAATAGGGAAAGGAGTGGATGATGGCAGGTTGGTTATAGAAAGAATTGGATTCAAAGTAAAGGTGACTTTGTGAAAACTTTTAAGCTGAGACATTGGACTCGGTAGACTTTTCTTTATTTAGATTATCCTGTAATGAAGCAGTTGCCTTTGATGAATGCTTTCTTATCTGAGGTCACAGCTTTCTTTCCTTTAAGTTAAATGTGTTTGCATATGATAGTTTGGTACTGAGGAAACAGCTAGTTCTACAAATATTTATTGAACACTGGACATTTCTCAGTTGGAGCTTAACGTACTTACTTGGGTGTTTACTAGCCAGATGAACCGCCTTAGGCAAATCTGAGCTTCACTTTTCTAATCTGTAGGATCATATCTTCTTCAAAAATTACTTTGAGTGATTATATATCTTGTGAAAGTACCTTATAAACTTGTAAGCACCATTCAAATGTCAGTTAATAATGATAATGTCATAAAGTTATTTGACAAGAGCCATTGCTTATCAGACAGAACTTCTTTTGAGATATAAATGTGAGATTATATTTGAGATGTAAATAATTAAAATGAGACTGACATTTATTACCATCTTAAGACTTTAAATGGAAGTGATTCAAATAGCAAACTCTATGGACAACATTTTCTGCACAGGCTGCTTTACACTGGGTGAATATAATCCCACATGTTTTCCAAAATAGTTTTCATTTTCTTGATTTTTAAATTTCTATCTGTGATGATGAGTAATGACTTTTTGTCTGTCCAATGAATATAATGAATGAATCACTTTGCTTAAAATGGCAAATTTTTTTTTCAAATAATTGTTTCTGTTTCGATGGAAATCAATAATAAATCAGGAGAAATAAAATAAGAGAAAGCAGCTTTTCACTATATGAAATTAAAAAAAATAATCAAATAGATTTTTTTTCCTTGTAGATTTACATTACCTGGTGAAGTAGACATTGACAATATTTCCTATGAGGAGCTTTCCCCACCTGATGAAGAGCCTGCCAAGAACAAAAAGGAAAAAGAGCTCAAGAAGAGACGAGAACTACTTAAATTAGTGAACTTTTCAAAGTAAATGATTTATTACTATTCATTTGATAATTTCTTTAAAATAACTAGTCATTTCAGTGTGTTCTTTACTAGTGACAATTACTGTAAATTATTTCAGCAGCTTAAATCAAATGCATTTACTGCTGTCTTACCCTTGTGCTTTTGTATACTGTTTCATGAATTTTAAGCTCATTGGAATATTAGTCATTTTCATTTTAATGCCTATAGAAATGTACTTCTGTGTAAATATAAGTGGCCTAATGTAGTTATTCAAAACAGGTTGACACTGGAACAAAAGGAACTTTGCCGTTGTAGACTGAAATTATTAACCTACTTGGATCGACTTGCAACATATGAGGTAAGGAATAATTTTAATCAAACCAATTATGTTCATTTGATCTGCCATTATACGTGCTATTGCTGCCCTAATATCTGATATTCTTGGTCTTTAGAACTATTTATATGGGAAAAATTAATTTCTTACAGAAGCAAATTCTCTTTTATACTAGTTTTTATAAAAATCTTAATATGAATATTTTTCTGATTCATTTTATTTTAATTATTTGTTGGTGAGTTGAATCTAATCAATTCATATTTGATCTTATTTAGGGCCACAATTAGACACTTGAAGTCAAAAACAGTATACTTTATATTTGGGTCTTTAAGGATGCAAACACAGATGTTCCCACGTTGGGCATTTCAGTAGCGTTCTGTATATAAAACCATTTTAGATATTGTTAGAGGTGTAAGTGGAAATGAGCCACATTTTAATTAACATACATAGTTTAGATTGCTTTTTCACATGACTCTCATAGCTGAAGTTACCCAGGTTTTAAAATAAATTTCTAACTACTGTAGTGTATGTCACTTGGAGGGTACTTCTTCCATCTGTGTTCCTCCTCCCTTCTGTTAGCATACTTCTCTAGGCGCCTGGCACTGGCATATGGTAGGCATTTTATGTCACATCCAATAATGTGATGCTCATCCCAAGAACTTCTGACCTTGCAGACAAAACCAAAAATCTTTCATTGCCCTGCCCTGCTAATATAATTGAAATGTTTCAAACAAAATACTAAAAGAGGGGCGTTTCTGTGATTATTAGAAAACATTGATGGTGAGTATATCATTACATGTAAACAGGTCATGAAAAATTCCTAGTAGTTTTATTTATAGACATAACTAGTTTGACTGTCGGATGGTCATATTACTTTAAAGCATGTCTCTTTGCTATGTCTAAGTTCTGTGATATTTTGAGGTAATATATAAAAGCTCGTTGTGCACTGTAGAAGTCTGAATAGATATAGATTATACTTAACCTTAGTTTCACTGATGGTATCTTTTAAAAAGATATCTAAAATATTCATAGTTTGACTATCTAGTTAATTTTCTTTCATTATTCTTTAGTTATTGAATTGCTATTCCCCATATAACAGTAGTAAGTACATTGTAATAGTAACATTTAAAGTATTTATTGAGCCTATTTTAAAATTAAGCTAAGCTTTTGAAAAGTAGGTGAATTTGATGAATTTGTTGAAACTTGAGGGGCCAGGTGTGGTGGCTCAGACCTGTAATCCTAGTGCTTTGGGAGGCCCAAGCTGGGAGGATCACTTGAGGCCAGGAGTTCGAGACCAGTTTGGGCAAAATAGTGAGAGCCCATATCTACAATAAACAGACAAATTAGCTGGGCATGGTGGTGCACACCTATAGTCTTAGCTACTCGGGAGGCTAAGGCAGGAGGATTGCTTGAGCCTAAGAGTTCAAGCCTGCAGAGAGCTATGATCTTGCCTCTGTACTCCAGCCTGGGCATCAGAGCAAGACCCCATCTCTAAACAAACAAACAAACAAACAAAACCCTTAGTAATGAAAATATTCAGATATAATGGCTATCCAGTTACATACTGGTAGAGGTAGACACTGCATTTCAATAAGAGAGAGCATGGCTTATTTTATTAATATGATAAATGAGATAAAAATGAATTCATTTAAATTTTGTATGAGTATCTGTTAATACTATATACCAGATATTGTGCCATTGCTGGAGGTAGAGAGATGGACAAGGAACCGTCTTCATGGAGTCCACATTGAATAGGCAGTAGGTGATGATACTAAAGGTGTGGAGACTTGACAAGGGAGTATAACGAAGAAGAGCATCAGATTCTTCCTGGGGATGTCTGAGAAGACTATGTAGGAAGATTTCAACTAGCTCAAGAGCTAGGAAGTACTATAAGGGGACTGCTAGAATGGAATCTCCACAAAGTCAGGGGTTTTTTCTTGTTTGTTGCTATATCCCCAGAGCTCAGAATGGTACCTGGCTCATTGAGGAACTCAGTAAATTTTGTTGAATATTTGAACCAGTATGTAATAGATACCAACACATTTGTTGAGGATTTACTATCTATTAGCCATTTTCTTATGTACTTTATTCAGGTTATTTCCCAACAATCCTTTGAGGCAGATACTATTATCCTCTCAATTTAGGGAAGGTAAGTAATTTGTCCAAATAAGTAGGAAGCAAGAACTCATAATCAGATCTTTCTGATTAGTTGCTTATGCTGACAATAAGTGTGCTGGATAAAGGACTAGTGGTGTGAAAGCAGATTGCATGCTCTTGAGAAAGTAAGTTAGGGTATCTGCCCACAGGATGGGGGAGTGGGAAGTATGGTTAGAATGGTTCGTGGCCATGTTTGGAAAGGTCTCATGCTGTGTAAGGAATTGAATTGACTCTTTGTCAGAGGTTGAGCAAGTTTAGGAAAAAATGAAAAGTGGAGGAATGGAAACAGTGCCTGTGGACACCTCTTTCTTGAAGTTTTATTATGAAGGAGAGCAGAGAAAATGGTGGTAGCTAGAGGGTGTTATATGAGTTTAAGAGTGGTTGGTAAGAGAAGGAAGAAGTATTATTTGTGTGCGAATGGGAATGAACCAATAGAGGGGTGAAGGGGAATTTATTGAATAGAAGAAAGGGATTGAGGAATTGTTGGACTGCCACTTAGTAAATGAGTGGGAAGATCAGGAGCAGTTGGTGACAGACTTGGGTGCTGGACATTGAGATATTCCAGTGTCTTTGGGTGATGATAGAAATCCAGGGTTTGGTCATGGGATGTGTAAGTGGAATGAAATAAAGGAAATAATTGTTGTGGATGAGAAGTGATGGAACAGAACATTTTTGAAATGCTTTTCTTCTAGTGGTTTCCATGAGTATACATTAAATTCCTTTTTTGCCCTTTTCTGGCTGTTTCTCCATCTACTTTTCAGACAGATTCAAATTCCCTTTTTCTTGCTCATCCTTTAAATGATGTTGTTCCTTAAGGCTCCTTTCAACTCATACTACTTAGTCTCTCTTGGAATCATTGTCACTTGTGTATTAATAACTTGACATTATGTATCTCTAACTCATATGTTAATCTGGAACTCCTGACCTGTATATTCCCCTCCTCACTGGGCAGCTCCTTTTAGATGTGCTATAGCTCCAACCTCAACTCGTCTGCAAGTGAATCTCTCAACTCTCCCCCCTCCTCTTTTACCTCCTCCAGATCTCCTCATTCTTCTCTTTGTAATCTCAGTAAATTGATTTGGTCAACAGATATTTATTGGTTATTTTTTATGTGACAAGCAGTGTGGTAAGAATCTGGGATTCAGTATTAACCATGAGTCATACATTGTAGTGAGGAGACCTACTCTCTCAATGCCATGGCCAATTCCTCTTTGTCTTTTGTGTCTCAGCTTGGGAGCCACTTCTGGGAAGCCTTCCCTGTCCTCCCAGAAGTAGTTGTGGGACCCTCATGTGGTTCTTGTATACCTGTTTTTATTTGCCTGTTTGTCTTCCCTACAAGATTTTAAGCTACTTAGAGGGGCAGGGAAAGTGTATTGTTCACTGTATCACCAGTGACTGTCAGTAGTGCCCCTAGCACATGGTGGGCACTCCATAAATATTTGTTGAATGAATGAATGATTCACTCTGCATTTTACATAGCTCACTCTAACAATAGTAAAATTAATCTAAAATTCTCATACAGAGGTGATAGGTGCTTATAATGTGTGATCATACATGAGTGTTGCTTATTTGTTTTTACCAGGTGGCTGATTTGGGTTGTCTTCCTGTAATTAACTTAATTTTTACTGCCTATTTCATTTACTTCTGAATTAAAATTAAAAAAGCCCGCATTTATTAATATGGCCCTTTTCAAACTAAAGGCAGGAATGCAGATGTAGTACTTTAGTTGACAATTGATAGTTGAAATTAGTTAATTTACGCCTTATTTATTTAGGCAGGCAGAGTTCTAAAGGTTTTTAATATTTTCTTGTCACCCTCATTTAAAGCCTTTTCATTAAATCACTGTTTCCACTCAGGAAATCCTAGGAGTGCCCCATGCATCGGAACAGAGATATGATGCTGAATTCTTTAAGAAGTTCAGAAATCAGAATATTGTTCTCTCAGCAAGAACTTATGCTCGGGTAATTTCTTTTTTATAAATAAAATAATTATGGTTATTAATACTCTCTAAATCTTTGAGCTGTGTAGTAAATGTTATTGCACGCATATACTATTACATTTCCTTTTTTGTTGTAATATTAATAAATGTGGAGGAAATGGAGCAATATTTTAAAAAAATTTTATTCATTTTACGTTTTAAAAAGAAATAATTTTTGTAGTATTAGAGAATCGTGATAAAGGCTAGGAAAATCAGGAGTATTTCAAAGCACTTCATATCAGAACTGCATAGAAAAGTTAATTTTAAGTTTTTAATATTGTCATATAAAATCACTCCTTTATTTCTAGGGTTCACATTAGAAACTTGCCCTTTGCTTTTTGCACAGGAAAGTAATGTACAAGCCCTAGAAATCCTGTTCACTTATCATGGCTCTGACCTGCTTCCTCATCGTCTTGCAATTCTCTCCAACTTTCCAGAGACCACTTCTCCGCATGAATATTCTGTTTTGCTGCCCGAAGCTTGGTATGTGACTGTTAAGTGAATTTTACCTTCTTTCTAAATAATAATTTTTGTTTTATGCTGAACACCTTAAATTAAAAAAAAAAAAACAACAGTAATTTTTGTGTAATCTACTTAAACTTTTTTTCCTAATAATAAAATTATTTCCAAGTTATTTTTAAAGAATTCCGAAACTAAAATGTTTCTGGCATAATAAGATCACTTTAACTTAATGAACATAAACTTTCCATTTTTTGGAAAGCTTCCTGATTTTACTGTTGTGTACTCAATATGTACTATTTTCTGATTAAGAACAGTTTTTGGGATAACAATATGTTTGAATTGTATCTTTTAGAAATTAAAGTATAGTTCTGACAATATTAGGTGGAAAGTTGCTTTGATTGACAACTCTTTCTTTATATGAAATTCTGGAGACACAAAGACAAAGGGGAAAGCAAAATACCACTTTACCACTAGACTGACACTCCTAGTCTCAGTTCAAGGATATTTGATCATTGGGTTGCAGCATGTGACATAGACTCTAAGCCTATGTGGAACCATTGAGTATGTCCCCACTTGGTGATCTTCCAGACATAAAGCAAAGAAAATATATTTGCCTCAGTGCATAGCTCAAAGATGGGCAGCCCCTGGCCTGAATGGCACCTGGGAGAAGGGAAGAGTGCTGAGGATACCTTGCTTAGGTCATTTACTAAATAGAGACAGAAGGCAAAAGAATAACATGACATCATGTGAGATCATGTTCAAAAGAACATGTGAGATCTTTTACATATAGTGAAGTAGCCCACTAGTGAGTGTGGCTCAATCATTAATTGCATGATTTATCTTTTCTGAATTTGAGTTTATTCATCTTTAAAATGAGATGACAGTCCCTGCCTTGCTTATTTACATTGCATATTTTTAGTAACATATAAATTGATAAATATGAAATCTACTTGTAAACTGTAAAATGCCATAAGGGAGTATGATAGTTCTGACTAAAATCATTGTTTCCAGTAACTTTCGCTACTGGAAACTTACATGTTAACAGATATTATTGACATTGGGGATCATTTGGCTTCCTCATTCCTCCCCTGCTGCCTCTACTCTATATTGTATTTGTAGGTTTGGGTATTAATAATGATGGTCAATATTTATAGAGTGATTACTATGTATTTGGGACATATTTATATCTGGTCTTCAAATAATTTTGGTATTATCCCTGTTATTACAGAAGGCTGAGATTTACAGAGGTTTAGTAGTATGGGAAAGTCTATATATGTGCAGCTGGGATTTGAACCTACATTTATTTAGAGTTGTGGGTCAGTACGCTCCAAAAATATGTTATAAACTCCTTATTTTGCATTGCTCTTTGTACTATAAAAAGCAAGTCTTTGTTCTGATAAGAGTGAAGAAAAAGAAAAAGCCTGGGATGCTTTTTTCATTTTCAGATAATTTTAGATCTGTATAGCAAATGATATGTAAATTGTGTTTTATAAATATATATTTATGAGTATTTCAGAATATAATTCTATCTTTTGTTTCTTGCCTCTTTGCAAAATGAATCTAATCTGAATGGAAATGACTTTTTCTACTCTAAATTGTTAGTATAGAGAAAGGAGCTACTGACGAAGTTTTGTTTTTTTTTAAAGGACATTTCTCCTTAGATTTAAATGCATTTATTATTATCGTTTCTGATGATTGCTCATATAAGCATTTAATTTTAACCTGAAATTTTAGAACTGGTTTGCAAAATTGTTGCACAATGCCCAATGCTGCACTGTCTTTAATGCCCTGTAGTTCCTCTGCCACAAGAACCAGTTTAAATTGTGATAAATATTATATTGTCATTTAACCAAAGCTTGATCAATCAATTTTGATTGAATTGAATTTTGTGATTATGATGGCTGGGAAACTTCTATGGTATGTGCTATTTTTGTGTTTTATATTGTCACTTTTAAATTATTATGTATATTTGACATTGATGAAATGTGACCAAGTTTTGTGGAGCTTTCAAATTACATTTTCTGTCACAGGTGATGAATCTTTTTATAGCTACCTATTCTTAGCTTATCAGTGTTATAAAATGTTTATACTTTATATGCCAGTTGGCTATTTTAAAGTACAAAGGTGACATTTCTTACAAATCTTTGTTAGCTTCCACAATTCATGGTAACAGAGATTTTCTGTAACAAGAGAAGATTTAAAAAAACATTTTTTTTGGTATTTTTTGGTGGTTATAGTACATTTCAGAAAGATTATTTAGATTTTTCATTTTTGCTTCTTTTTCTGTTTTATTAAAACAGAAATGATGAATACAATCTAGTTAAAAAGGTTGTATTTTGAACAGTTATCTGTTGGAATAGTGTATAGCTTAGGGGTAAGAGCGCTGACTATCTGTTAATAGTTGCCCAGATTCATGATCTTGGTTAAGTTTCTTAATTGCACTTAAGTTTCGTTTTCCTTTCCTCTCCTCTCCTCTCCTCTCCTCTCCTCTCCTCTCCTCTCCTCTCCTCTCCTCTCCTCTCCTCTCCTCTCCTCTCCTCTCCTTTCTCTTTCCCTTCTCTTTCTTTCCCTTCTCTTTCTTTCCCTTCTCTTTCTTTCCCTTCTCTTTCTTTCCCTTCTCTTTCCCTTCTCTTTCTTTCCCTTCTCTTTCCCTTCTCTTCTCTTCTCTTCTCTTCTCTTCTCTTCTCTTCTCTTCTCTTCTCTTCTCTTCTCTTCTCTTCTCTTCTCTTCTCTTCTCTTCTCTTCTCTTCTCTTCTCTTCTCTTCTCTTCT
>CAUYPO010091032.1:0-10293 GCA_963574435.1 Cheirogaleus major | reverse complement strand
CACCAGGCAAATTCAGGGACTGGTGGCCGTTATAGGCCATTTCATGAGATTTTCATTTCAAAGGGCATATGGGATCAGGAATTACAGGCTGAGCAGGCGCAGAAACAATGCAGGGAAGTCCCTTTTGACAAGTCCCATTGCAGTTGGAACTCAGGATGTGCGCTCCCCCTACTATAGGGTGTGTGTGTCTCTGCAGCCAGGGGCCTCCCACTAACATTATTACCTACTTTCAATCTTCTAACGTCACACAGCAATGCCAAGTCAGCTGAAAAGTCATCTGAAAATTAATCTCCAAGTCTGGTGATATCAGCCTCTTGCCCAGATTAGCTTTAGCTTCCAATTCTCATTCTTTCCAAATCATATCAAACAATGAGAACATGAGCCAGGGAGGAACCGCCCAGTGGGTCCTTCTCAGACATCCCTGATGCAGAGAGTAAATGACTTGGTCAGAATAAGCTTCAGAGTAAAGAAATATTAATAAAAGCTTCCTCCACATGGATTGCCTCAAATGCAGGCAATATAAAATAATGTGCACTTAATTTAACAGACCTGTTTTGATTTTAGTAATATCCTGAGAAGGCTCTTAACCTTCCTAACTCTCTCTGTAAAAATGAAGAGGTTGACCTTAGCAGTCGCCAATTTTCTGATGCCAGATAGAGTGAAAATTTATGACTCCCAGGTGACTGGCTATCTTAAAGAAGGACATATATCCAGGTCAGAGAGAAGCGTGTACTGTGTCCATCAGTGACTGTTCTGGCTGAGAAGTGAAGGAAATATGAGCCTCTGAGGTCAGCAAGACCCAACTTTAATCCTTTCTCTACTGTTCACTAATTCTATGGACAAGTTATTTCCCCTTGCTAGCCTCAGTGTCCCCTCTGTGGCTCCATGACAAATATACTTACTTAATTAAATAACATAGTGTATCTACAGTGCCTGAAACATATATAGATTTTGAGTAATGCTAGCTCTTTAATCTTTCCCTCCCTGCTGAGATATTTTGAGTTGTGTGTACAAATGTGTATGTGCTTAATAGGACAGAAAGCTGGAACAACTTTCCCTCTCCTCATATATGTAACAGGGGAATTATCTGGAAGACTGCCTGCATGGCAAGACTTCCCACAATATTGATGAGACTTTTCTGTTAATATTGTCTAGACTTTCAGAAGTATCCATTCCTTTTGACGGTGTCTAACTAGAGACACACTCCAAAGAGTAAAAAGTCCTGGGTTTTAGTTCCATTTCTCCTATCAATTAATCATGAGACCTAAGATAGCCAATTAACCTTGACTTCCTCCCTCATCTGGCCAATTGGACTTATAACATCTGCCTTAGCCCAACTCTTGTGGATATTAAATGAGAATTTAGATACAGTCACTGATTCTTTTTTGTTTACATTCAAGCATAATAGTGTCATATGCTATGGTCTCAAAACTACTAATTTTTTTAAATTTTTGATCTACTTTTATGTGTTTTTCTCATTGTTTTAAACTTTAAGTACCATTTCAGGGGATCAGTGCAGTATGAGCAATACATTAAAAATCATGTGGACTTTGATCGTTTAGGCAAAATATTTATTAATCACTTATATTTCACATGCTGTCATGGCTTTCCCCTTCAAGATAGATATTATAATATTATTTCTATTTTACAGAAAATAAAAAAGTGAGTATCAGGGAGATGCAGCCATTTACTGAAGGTCACAAGAATGTTAAGGGACTGCAGAATTCAAATCCTGGTGTTTCTGACTCCAAATCTCACTGTTTCACATGGTTACGTTGTAACATGGAGGAAACGTCTCTCTTCTTCATGCTAATTGTCAGGTTTAAATAAAAGAGCTTCAAACTTCTAGATTGAAAAACCTACTGCCCCCAAACACCCAAATATACATGAGGACAAGTTAGAATCTTGCTGATTTGCAAAAAATAAAATATTCTCATTTCCTGAGCTAATTGAGGCACCAACATTTGTGTGGTCACTTAATTATTGTGTATCTCCCTGCCTAAATTGCAAATTCCACTAAGGCAGAGACCACATTCCTTTTTGTTCGTCCTTGTGCTCCTAACACTAAGCATGGTGCCTAATATTAAGAAACACCCAATAGATTTTTACTGAAGCAATGTGTATGAATGAGTGAACTATAACAAGAAATATTGAGGTGTAGACTAAATTTTAAGTAGAATCTATGGGAAAGCAAGAAGAAATAGCTCTCCAACAATAACCCCAGCTTTTTCTCCTGTGTTAAATGACAGCTGGCTTACAAAATAAAAACCCAGGTTGAAATTCTGACAAGGACAGCTATGCAGCATGTATCATTCCAGTTAAAATATGGGTTCTCTGAAGGCTACACCTCAGGGTGAAAAAATAAACAAATAAAAATATGGATTCTTGCCCTAAAATTTGGCCTTTTTCTGGTAATGACTTGTGTAAATAAAACTCATAGGCAAAAATTCATAGAAAAGTTTTTTATAAATGAAAATCCTTGAAGAAATATATTGAGCGTGAACAAAAACCCCGAGTAACTGACATGCTATGACATTGGTAATATTTACACCTGAAAAGAAGAAAATGCAATAGCATTCATTACTGTGTCCACTGGGTGGCGCTGCAGACTGATGCTGATGTAAATTCACACTGCTACCCTGATGTCAGAAAATAAAACAAGTTAGACAGTCATTCCTTATCTGTAAAAGTTACCTTGCTTTCATTTGATTCTCACAACAGCTCTGTGAGGAATATAGAGTATGTATGACTATCCCTTAAACACAGACTTTAGATATCATTACACATAAGACGCTGCCTCTCAGGAGATTTGTGACAAAGCTTAATGGAACTATTCACTTTAAAATGGCCCATTCGCGTTTGAGCTACATGTTCCAACGTTATTAACTGGTGGCCTTGGGTTCTTTTCTCCCATTTCAAGATGCCACCTCATAAAAAGGCAGTCTCTGTGGAAGGGAGACTAAAATAGCTGGCCTATCTATTCCTGGCGGCGCCTCCTTCCCTCACTGCTCAGTAAACACGCCATGGCGTTCAGAGGCTCTGGTGTCAGAGTCAGTGGGCTCCAGTTCTGGCCCTTCCGCTTACGACGTAGGTGCCTGGTCACTTACACTTGTCAGAGCTTCAGTGTTATCATAGTGAATAGAAATATTTCACCTTGCTTGCCTTACTCGTCTGATAAAAAGAGTTAACATGTGATCAAGTGTTCTGTGAATATAGGTTATTATTACTTTTTCTGAAAGTTTACTCAACGTTCATTAAAATCCTTCCCGTTTGTTGATGATTCCCACATGGAAGACTCTCTTGGCCTCTTAAACCATAAGATGACTGCCAGCTTCTCTCAACTTGATGTACTATTGTCTACCTGTTTATTAATTAACCACGTGACTTGATAGTCTTGGATATTTTCTTCTATTAGCTTTACAGGTTTAGCTTTTATATTTATGTTTTCAATCATCTGATGCTTATTTTTAAATGTCATGTGAACTAGGGATCCAACTTCTTCTTCTTCATTTCCTAAGACTATTTGCAAAATAATCCACAGTTTCTCTGTTGATTTGTGGTGGCACTAATCTCGTATTCTATATACCATCTCTTCTATCCCATTTGTCCATTTGTCTGCTTATCTGCCAATAGCACATTCTTTTCTGTACTGTTTTAATGTCTTTGCAATATGTCTTAAGAGCTGGTAACTCTGGTTTTCCCTCTTTACTATCCACTTTCTATTGTAGTGAATCAATTATTGAAGGTAAATTTTACATGAAATATTAGTGGGTCTTACTGTTTCATGTATGTTTGACAACTGATTTTTCAATTTCCCAATAAATTCTTTTAGGATTTTCATTGGAAATTTACTAAAACCTATAGATAAATTTTGGAAGAATCAATATATTTACAAAGTTATGACATGCCATCCATTAACATAATATATCTTTTCATATAGTCAATTCCTTTAATAGATCCCTTTAATTTTTTTCTTTACAAAATGTTTGTGTCTTTGTGTTAGGTTAAGGAATTTCTGAATACTTTATAGTTTTTGCTGTAAGTATTTAAAAAATCTTTTTTTTCCTCTTATGTTTTCTAATTTTATTGCTGGATAGAAGAACATTATTAAATTTTGAAGGTAGATAGTGTAAGATGCTACCTTGCTGGACTCCTCATTAAGGCTTACAGCTTGTTAATTCTTTCGGTGTTTCTGTGTAAATAATCACATGGTCTATATCAATGACAATTTTGTCTTTCCTTTCCTTAGGCTTGTATCTCTTATTTCTTTTTCTGATATTTTTGTATGGCCAAAACTTCTAAAGCTATGTTGAATATGTTCCATAGCAGCAAGGACTTATGTTATCAGGATCTTGCTCTCTGTCTCTACCTATTTATCTCTATGTCTATCTATCTCCAATCTTTATATCTCCATCTTCGATGTGTGCTTTTAATTTAAATAAAAGGTTAAAGAATGGTAAATAAGGATTGGGTTTTTTAATTTAGAATTATCTTTTTGGCAGGTGTGGTGGCTCACACTGTAATCCTAGCACTTTGGGAGTCCGAGGCAGGAGGATCCCCTGAGGTCAATACTCTCAATAGGACAATCTATTAGGAAAGTCTTAAAAAGCTCCTAAGGGCTTTAAGTCGTCAAAGATGCCATAAAACCAGGACTTGGAATTATTTACTTAAATATTGCCTACATGCTGTCTAGGTATTCTTTCGAGAAAAAAAGAAAAGGAGCAAAAAATTAAAATTATTAATTAAAATAAAAAACATTGCCTCTTATCTTTCATGATCTGCCTATGGACGCTGAAAAAGGTGTGCATGTCTAGGGAGCTGAGGGCTCATAGCTCTACTCAATGATTTTAAAGATGTCCACCTGTGCCCGGCACAATGGCCCATGCCTGTTCTCCTAGCACTCTGGGAGGCCAAGGTGGGAGAATTGCTTGAGGTCAGGAGTTCAAGACTAGCCTGAGCAAGAGCGAAACACCATCTCTACTGAAAACAGAGAAAATTAGCCAGGCATGGTGGCATGCACCTATAGTCCCAGCTACTCAGGAGGCTGAGGCAGAAGGGTCACTTGAGCCCAGGAGTTTGAGGTTGCAGTGAGCTGTAATGATGCCGTTGCACTCTAGCCCAGGCAACAGAGCAAGACTCTGTTGCAAAAAAACAAAACAAAACAAAACAAAAGAATAAAACTCCTGGAGGAGTTGGTTGGCAGCAATGTGGCAGGTTATGAACACACAGAGGGTTTGAATAGCCCTAGCTCCCAGAACCCCCAATCGAATGCTGTTATAATAGCACCATTTTTTATTTACTTGTCAAGTTCAAAACATTTTTCTGCATCTCTGATACATGTTACTTCAGATCCTCTATGGTACAAAAAAAAAAAAAATGCTTTTCGTACCAATTTTCAAAAAAAGAAACAAAACTTCATAGAGACTAAGAAGTGTAGCCAGATTTCAGAAGTCAGAGGTGTTCCTAATTTACCCTGTTGACTCCCTCAATGTATCTTTTCTTGGCTTCCTGTTCATTGTAACTCAGGAGAGTTGGCCAAGCCGATTCCCTGTCCTTTTATGGAAAGACAGAAAATTCTTCAGATTATTATAGACAATGTGTGATCTATTTTCTCTTGTGAGTGAATGGCCTGTTTAAAAGGGGCCTATCAAATTCTCCTAGTTAATACACTAAGGACCTGCCTGCTTTCTTTCCAAAAGTGGTTATGGAATTCTGACGGAAGTTAGGCCCACCAGGTGTGTGAATATGCTTAGAAGCTGGGGACAGATTCTACTGGCCATCAACTTGGAGGGATGGACTTTGTGTCTCTGATGCCAAATTACTGTCCCTCTTATGAGCCCATTCCTTCCTCACTGGTGCATAGTTGGGAGGAGAAAAGATTTCAGTCCCCAGTGTTTGGGGTTTTCCTTTATGTTGTGTTGCTCATAGATAAGGAATAGACAAGAATGCAAAAGCAGCAGCTCCTCATTGAATTTACATAATTGCGTATAAGATTAGAGCAGAATATCTGCAGATGTTTCTGGCCACAGACTAATTTTACTTGGCCAAACAGTGGATTTTTTGTGTTTGATTGTCACTATTACTTTAATTTCAGTGCCTTTAAGAGAAAGTGCATTGCCCATGGCTCTGACTATCTTATGCTAATGTGATTTACAAGCCTGGCTGCTGAAGGCATTAAGTTTATGACCCCTGGACCTAGAGGTCTTTTCCATTCTGACATTTTTATGATTCTATGCAATTGGAAAGGACAGGATAGTTCATACTGAAAGTGACTTACAGAAATGGTTGAAAGGGTAAGTATCTCCTAATTAGCAAACTTTTGGGAAAACATTCAGGTAAGCCCTAGGCACGTAAGAGCCATTTAGGGACAAGAAAATCAGGATGGTTTCAATGCTATTGTAAAAAGATTGTAGCTAGAGTGAAGTTGCATTTTAAAAGTGAGCTGCTAGATACTAAAGACTATGTGGGCGAGGCAAAAGTTGTACATAGTTGCAAAGGGCAGCTGTGAACGCCAATGCCAGGGTCTCAGTGAGTATAGCTTTGTTTTGTTTGTTTTCTTCTTCTGTAGCAGGAAACCAGACCCCTGTGTCTGCATTCCACACCAGAGATGAAAACACTCCTCCAGAAGAGGGGGTTGGTGGATTTTTAAAAAGTTATTGTAATTGTTCATATTTTTTAAAAGGTCAAAAAAGTGTCCATTATTAAGGAACATGTAATTTAATCAAAACATCAGATCATTTCTGTGTGTCTCTTTCTCTTTTTTTAATGATCTTTCAGAGGAAAATATAATCATAGTTTTCAGTTTGGACCCCAAATCATTGTGAGCCTAATTTTAATTGATTTTATTAAATAACTGTTAGTTATTGCCAAAACAGATCAGTGATGAGCTTTTGCTAGCAACACTGTAACACACTTGGAATCAAATGGTCTAGTTCAGGCTAGGGAAGGAAATGATTTTGGCCTCTGGAATGCTATATTGAGAGTCTATGACTATCAAAGGCAGCATGAAAACAAGAGTGAGCAGCATTGAGTTCCCATCACCCAGATGCCATGAACAAATTGGCAGCCACTCATCTGTTTTATATGTGTATGGAAAGTGACATGGCATCTCTATACTGATGACCCTTGGGCTACTGTTCACAAGAAGTGCTTGTCTGCATGTACATTTTCTTGTGAACAGTCTGTACCTTGCATACTGTCATTATAGCACTGTCATCATGCCGGCTGTGATACAGTAGGTGGAGTACAGGACAAAGGACACGGAAAAGAGAAACCAAGAACCCTGCCCATCACAGTCCATGGTTTCCAAGACATCCAAATACACAAAGATATCTGTCTGAACACAATGTTATAGGTAAACACTGTGTAAACATTAATGATTGCTCTTAGTCTTGCTGCTAACGTCCTTCACAGGAAACATGTGGAAAGTAGAGAAAACTTATAAATTAAACATCTTCTCATATAGCAAGTTTATAGTGGCCAAGTTAGACTAGAAAAGATTACATGTAAGCCACAGTGAAACTGAAGCAATAATAATTTAATTTTTGATTTGGGTTATTAGTTAACAATTGTCATGCAATATGAGAAAAACATTTAAACAATTTCTCAAATTTAGCTTAATTCATTTGGATGTGTATGTTTTTCTTAGTAGAAGTATTCTGATTAATACCAAGAAAAGTTTTAACGACACTGTGCTCTTAATACAAGGCCTGAGGCATGTTGAATAGGATTCTAGGAGCTTTAGGGGCTTTTTGATGGATGAGGAGACATATAATACTTAACAGGATGGAGCAGAGATTGACTACAGTGTGCAACATCTGTCAATTAAAATGGTTGATTATTGATTGGCTGATTCATTATATCCTGAGGATGTCGAAGAAACTGGTAGGTGGCCTTTGTCCTAGAAGCTATTATTGCAGCTGTGACAACCCCTTCAATAATTTAAGTCAATTACTTTAAAGAAATGAATTACATGAAACGTACTTTGCTTTGGATTCATCTTACTTCTTCCACTCCCAGGAACTCACTGAGTCTCACTGATCTGGGGACTTTTGAACCATCTCTTCTCTGTCCTTTACTCATCACCACCACTCAGATGACTGGCAGAAGTCTCCTAAGTGGCATTTTTTTTTTTAATTCCAAAGATCTCTTTACTCTCACACCTCTTAGCAAGAGCCACCAAAAGGTTCCTTTTGATCACTTCACTTTCCTCATGGAAAACCTTCAAACGCTTCTCTTTTCTACCTGATGAGATCTAAACTTCTACTCCATGGGGTTTTCAAGAATATGAATGACATGGTCCACCTCCTTATTTAAAATTATGTTCTGCTGCTTTTTTATATTTTTTCTCCCATTATATAATCTGGTAAAGAATAGAGGAAATTGGAAAAAGCAATGGGTAGAAAGAGAAGAAAGTAATTGGCATTCTTTAAATTCCAATTCCTTCTGGCCTTGTTTTATGAAGAGATAGGAACTGGCTGCATTTCTCCCCCTGCAGAAATTGAAGTTAAGCAAGATGTGTCTAAGTTACTATTCGCCCTAAGCTGGAAAGCTGGTCAGTAGAGCTGGGATTCCGCCCTAGGTCTGTCTGAGTCCACTCCACTTGCGGACATCCCATTCATTGTGTTTATGCATGTTGCCCCCCGCCCCCCCCCACAAGCCTGCACCAGGAATGCTCTTCTTTCTGCCTCATTTTCAAGATCAAGTTCCTCCAAGACAGCCCACCTGGATCCTCCAGATCTTTCTCAGCATCTCTTTCCTAAACTACCTCAAAACTAAGTGCCTTTGTCTGACCCCCAAATTGGGGATGGTGCCCCACTGTGTGTTCCTATAACAATTAGTTTTTATCACATCATATATTTTTAATAAACATTTTTGTAATTACATAACAAATATAGAGAACAGTGCATGTATCAGATGTGGGTAGCTCAATGAAATATTAAAGAGCAAAACCACTCACCAGGTCAAGAAATTAATAACACCCAGAAGACTGTCCCACTCACGCACCCTCTCAACCATTAGCTCTGCCTCCCTCCTCAAAGGGAAGCACATCCTGACTTCCAAATAGATTGTTTGCTTGCATTTAAATTTTATAAAAATAAAATCATACAGTCCGGTTTTTGTTTGTGAGATTTATTGTCTGCTGTTGTGTATGATAATTATTCACTCATTTTCATTGCATAGTATTCCATTATATGAAACTACACTAATTTATTCATTTTAACTATTGGTGGACATTTTGAATTGTTCCCACTGGGGGGCTAATAGGTATAGTTGTTACTGTAAACACTATTGCAAATATTTTTATTGCATGTATGAATGCTCTTCAGGGTATATACCGTGGAGTGAAATACTGGGTCATAAGTTGTACATATGTTCATCTTTTAGCAGAGACTGTCCAACAGTTTTCCAAACTGCTACACTAATTTATACCTCCCACTGCAATGTTTGTTTTTGCAGCTGCTCCTCATCTTCATCAACCACTGATAGTGCCTATAATTACACGGTTTCCTTCTCCCTCTACCTTTCCCTCCCCACTCTCTTTTCCTAGCATGACATCTCTCCAGAAGGTATCTTCATAAAGGCCTGGTGAATTAATAAATCAATGACTAACAAGCACACAGTTGTTTGCTTTTGTATTCTTTTGTCATCTCTTAGGCAGGATAAAGTAATGGTTACAAGCATAGGCTTTGGGGCCAACTCACATGATTTTGTCCCGGCAAGTGTTAACAGCTCTTGACTAGCTCAGCTCTACGTCGGCAAGTGTTAACAGCTCTCACAACAGCTCTTGACCAGGGAAATAACCGAGCAGCACGTGGAGAGTGGAGAACAGCCTTTATTCCATTAGCATGCTCCGCTGACTTCTGATCTTCTGACCCCCCTTCCCCATTCTCCTCCTGCTTTTATACCTTTGGTAGGACTCAAAAAGCGTCCAATCAGCAACAAGCGTTAACAGCCAATCAGCAACAAGCATTAACATCCAATCAGCAACGAACTATAACATCCAATCAGAAACACGCAAGCAGCGTGGCCGGAGGACGGGAGCAGGCGGCTGAGCACTGAGCCCGGGTCCGGACCAGACAAGGCCCGGTCCCAGCAGCGCGCACCCGCACACGGCGGTCTCCAGCCGGCCCCGCGCAGCACCGGCCCACCGGGATGCGGAGCAGCAGGGAGGCGGCGAGCGACCGCGCCCCAGCGCCCGATGGTTTTCCCCATCATCCCCCCTTTTTGATGCCCTTATCAGTTTACACAGAGGCATCAACCTCTCTATGAATCTAATAACTGCATTGAGCA
>CAUYPO010091030.1:0-15085 GCA_963574435.1 Cheirogaleus major | reverse complement strand
TTTGCACCTGCTCATTTTTTTAGCCTAGAGTACTTTCCCCTAGCTCTTCTTTTGGCTGGCTCATTCTCATTCTTAAGATCTCATCTCAAATGTTCCTTCTTCAAAGAGGTTGTCCTTGCTTTTAATGTAACTGCTCCTTCCTCCATCCCACTGCCTTTTATGCCTTGCTTGGCCTTCAGAACTTAGTGAGGATGAACACGTAAGCAGGGGCCTTTCAAATATGACCAAATGGTCTTGAGAGTCTGTGTATCAATAATTTGTTACTTTTTAAAGTGGATTAGTATTTCATCATATAAAGATACTACAATATATTTATCCATTTGTTGGTAGAAATTTGGGTCATTCTCGTTTGAGACAATTACAGATAAAACTATTATAAACATTCGTATATAAGTATTTTGTAGACATATTTTTCTTTTCTCTTGCAACACTCTCACTGGGAAAAGAAAGACATTTGCAAAGTCTCTCATGTTACAGGTCACACTCTTAATTATTTTATTCTGAACTACCAAGTACGTTTGATGGGGAATGATTAATCAGCTTTAAATGATATCAAACAAATAATAATAGTTGGATATCCAAAAGATATTGTGATGGAAATGATGAGAAGGAGAGAGTAATTTATAGATTTAGTAAATTTTTCCTAGAAATATGACCTCACAGTTGTATCTGTTGTATGACAGTAAAAAGAAGCATTTTAAAGAATACTTTAAAAAGCAATAGTGCTGCATGTGGATATCTACAGAAAAATGGGTAAATAAATTATAGCATACTCATACAATGCAATATTAAACAAGATGTGAGCAAACTAAAGCTGCATGTAATAATATGCATAAATCTTACAGACGTAAGGGAGATCATCTTATATTTCAGGCTCACCTTATATTTGATCATCAATGGTATATAGCATATAATGTCCTCTACTTTTCAATCAAGGAAATGGCCACATCCACAGGCCCTAACAAAAGAGCAGCCCTAAACCATGTTCTATCACATGACCCCATGCCTCTCCATGTATTTTGGACAGTAGGTGTGTGCCTGACCCAAGAGCAGCCAATCCATAATTTATAAAAATACATATAATCCATGCTCAATAAAATTAAAACAAACAAGAACAATCTGTGCCCATTGGATTCCATGCCCAGTATGAATGCCTGAGAAAATAACAAATTCTGTCTTCAGGAGTTTCATAGAGTAGGTATATCTAAAGGGGCCTTGAACAAAGAGGGAGAAAAGAAACATATGTAAATATAACTGAGGCTGAAGATGAAATGTATTGACTCACATCACTGAACTAGCCAGAGGGAAACAAAGTATGCTTCAGAATAAAACATATAACTAGGAATAAAGAGGGATATTAATAATGATAAAAGGTCAATTCTTCAAGATATAAAAAGCCTAAAAATGCACTTTCTAACAGAGCATAAAAACTGATAGAAATGAATGAAGAAACAGATAAATCCACAATTATAATAGAGATTTCAACATACCGCTCAATCATTGATAGAACAATTAATGATGATAGTTTTAAAAGTCACTGCAGGATACCAAGGGCTGTGAGTGTGCCACCTACCACCCAGCGATGGAGCTTTCACTCCCAGCAATTCCCACTTCTTCAGAGTCTGTGTCCCAGGACCACTCAATATTCACTATCTTAAGTCAGGATCCCCAGGAAACAGACTCTGAGATAGCAATTAGTGCTTCCCAAGCCTGCTCTCTGCACATCACCCGTCAAGGCAGCAGGGTTGGGCAGTCAGAAGTTGTCCTGTGACCAGCTGTGACAGAGGCCTCTGTCGATCCCATGTGGAGCAGCAGTGACTCTTCAGAGTTGTCTCAAATTGAGGCAATGGGACGGGGACTTTGTACCCCCCACATCAACTGGCCATAGGATAGGAGCTGCCTCAAGCGAGGATGTCACCTTGAGCAAGACAGACCCCTTAGGGCAGTGAAGGCAATTCCTCGAGAGGCACTTTAGTGTGAGCTAGGGGGATTAAAGGCCTCAGTCCTAAGGGGGGATGTGGCCAGTGCACCACAGCATTCACTACGTAGGATCTGAAGCTTAGTTTTGCTTTGTTTGAGATATTCATGAAACATCAAACTAGAGATGGTAAGTAGCCAGTTGGAGCTTGGAGCTCAAGAGAAAGGTATGGGCTGGAGACAAATTTGGAGTCAACAGCATTTAGTTGACATTTTAAAACCATAAGACTGGGTGAGATCACCAAGGAAATTAGAAGAGAAGCAGTTCGAAACCTGAAACTTGGAGCACTTCAAAGCTAAGGAAGAACAGGAACCAGCCAAAGCAATTGAGAAGGAGCAGCTAGTGTGGTAGGAAGAAGTCTGAGAGTATGGCGACCAGGAAGCCAAGTGCAGAAAATGTTTACAGAAAAAAGAAATAATCAATGATGTCAAATGTGCACTCTCTTCAAAGGAGAGGAGGACTGAGACTTGACCTTGGATTTAGCCACGTGAAAGTCACTGGAGCTCTTGACAAGAGTAGCAGAAGTGAAAGCCAGGCTGGAGGCCGGGCGCGGTGGCTCACGCCTGTAATCCTAGCTCTCTGGGAGGCCGAGGTGGGCGGATCGTTTGAGCTCAGGAGTTCGAAACCAGCCTGAGCAAGAGTGAGACCCCGTCTCTACTAAACAAATAGAAATTAATTGGCCAACTAAAATATAGAAAAAATTAGCCGGGCATGGTGGCGCATGCCTGTAGTCCCAGCTACTTGGGAGGCTGAGGCAGAAGGATCGCCTGAGCCCAGGAGTTTGAGGTTGCTGTGAGCGAGGCTGATGCCAAGGCACTCTAGCCAGGGCAACAGAGTGAGACTCTGTCTCAAAAAAAAAAAAAAAAAAGAGTAAGGTTATATTAAGTTAGAAGTTTTAAAACTAAGTTTTATGATAAGCTTGCAGAAGTCCACTTAAGTAGACTCAATTTAAATAGCATTTGGAAGTACTTCAAATTTGTGGGCATCTCACCTAGGGCTTCTCTCTAGTGAAGGGAGCTTTGGGCTAAAGTAACACAGTTTAGGAAAGTGTAAACCTTATTTTACCTAGCTTCCAAATGTAGCTTAAAGCCTCTAATAACATACTGGGTAGGGAAACTAAATGTAGACTTGTGTCAGTCCATGTGTCTTCCTTTGAATAAAAGACCAATTCCCTGATTACCCTTGCATCGTTGTCAGTTGTGTGACCCCTGGCAGGCACCTGCTTTGCTCTGTGCTTCGGTTTCCTCCTGTGCGAAATGGAGGGATGAACCAGAGTCAGGGCAAGGCCTCTCTGGAAGTGACACTGTGGACTCAGACGTGCACACCTGAGGCGCAGTGTATAGCATCAGAAGGATGCTCCAAGGAGAAGGGCATCCAGGTATGAGGAGGAGAGTCGCAGGAAGGGTGACGGGACCGAAAGGAGAGAAGCGATCAGGGCTGAGGTGGGAGAATCATGGACAACTCAGAACTCTTAGAGGGGCCGAGCCACGGTGGTGGTAGGAAAGACAACAAAGATGGCGTGGAAACAGAAAGGAAGTCTTGGACCAATCTTTAAGTAAGTAAGAGAAATTGTCAAGGAGAGGGACATTTTCATGTCAGAATAGGAATATTGAGGGAACACAAGCTATGGGGGAGAGAAAGAAGAGAGAGAAAGATAGAGATAGAGTTATCTAGAAAGAGTCTCGGAAAGAGGCTCTGTGTGATGGGAGTGTGATGAGAACGTTGTGGACACCACCTTCTTGTGGGAGATGCAGGTTGTGGTGTTGGCTATCAATAATTAAGGAAGTAATATGATAATAGTTAACATTTGTTGAACACTTGCCCCATGGCAGACAGTGTGCTAGGTGCTTCAGACAGATGATGTGATGGAACGCTCAGCAAATCAGCGAGGAAAAGACGATTTTGATTCCTGATAAACTAAGGAGGAAAATGAAGTTTCAGGATGTCACACACGTAGAGAATGTTAGCCAGGATTTGAGTCCAGCCTGCCTAAATTTTGGAGATACTTCCCTAAGCAGTAAAGACATCATGGAAATTAAAGAGACAAAATTCCTATAACGAGGAAAGGACAGGCCACAGAGCACGTGCACCAGAGGGTTGGAGGTGGAAGAAGAGAGATAAAGAAACCGAAGGAAGAAGACAGACCAAGAAGAGGGAAGCAGACATACACTGGGCCTGTGAGTGGAAGAGCCTTGGGCCAGTGTGGGAAATCAGATTGGTTGACACCAGGACTTTAGGAAGGGGGTGCAGAGGTGGCCCAGATCCATACCTGTCCTTATTGTGTTCAACATGGTGTGATTAATGTCCTTAGTCTTGCTTTTCACCCAAGGGTACTCTGAAGGGAATATGCTCACTTATGAATAAATCACCCATGCATTCATCTAAACTTTGCTTACATTTGTTACATTATAGTCCTGTATAACCTTAGGGAATAGCAGGTTTGATATTTTGAGTACCTGATATGTATAGTTTTTTCATAGAGAGATTTTATCACTTACTTCCTGAGATGATAGGGTCACATATTAATAATTCACCATCTTTGATTAGTGAACTCTATTTACATATTATTTAATCTCAGCTATGTATTATTTGGTCAAATAAACATTAGTCCTTCAATAGCATTGATCAAAGAGCTATCTCAAGAAGAGCGTTGTTAGAAAAGGGAGAGTGTTGAGGGACTGCCTCCTCTTAGTGAGAGCTGCACCTGAGCTTCCTGCCTCATAGTGGATTCTCCAGAGCAAGGGTCCCCCAGCTGGAGCATGCATCTGGTCACCTGGAGGGCTTGTTCACACACAGCTTGCTGGATCTGCCCCCCAGAGTGTCCACATAAACTGGTGTGGGTTGGGGCCCAAGAATTTTATTTCTAGCAAGTTCCTGGGTAATGCTGATGATGCTGGTCTGCAGATGTCAATTTGAGAATCACTGTCTTAGACGGTGGCAGAAAGAATTAAAATGAGATTGTTTCAGGCTGTGTGAGGTGGCTCATGCCTGTAATCCTAGCACTTCGGGAGGCCGAGGCAGGAGGATCATATGAGGCCAGGTGTTCCAAACCAGGCCAGGAAACATAGCAAGACCCCTGTCTCTACAAAAGAATAAAAAAGAAAAAAAGAAAAATTAACTGGGTGTGGTGGCATGGGCCTTATAGCTTCAGCTACTTGGGAGGCTGAGGCAGGAGGATCCCTTGAGCCCAGGAGTTCGAGGTTGGAGTGAGCTAAGATTGTGCCACTGCACTCTGGCCTGGGGGACATAGCAATACTCTGTATAAAAAAAAAAAAAAAAAAAAAAAAAGCTTTCAACTCAATGATTAGTGGAGGTCACACTTTTAATATGAAAGAGAATATGTTATGAATTTTAAGAATGTAAAGAAAACCCGATTAAATCATGTCTTTCGTAGAGGACTGATGCAGTTTAAAATAGCCAGTGCTAACACCTCACCTTTGGAGGCCACACGTTCTGGGTGGAACTGAGTTACACTTCAGGTGTTTACCTTCCTGAACTGGTCCCACGTGGCTGACTGTGCGCTCCATTTGAGGGCCACATCCGTCAAAGAAGTTATGATGAAAAGAAACAGGTGAAAATGTCCAGGAGCGTGTCACCTACTATAAATAGGAAAACCCTGCAGCCGGCACCCCTGGTGTCTGGAAGTCCTGGGAGGCCACCCAGCTTAGCCCTGCACACCTTGAGCTCCGGTGCTGGAGACTTGGCTTGAATCCTGGTTCTGCCCTAACCTGGCTGTGAAACTTGCAACATTGACCCTCAGTTTTCCTTCTTTATGAAACAGGGACACTAACACATGATGCTTTAGGAGACTGAGGGGAGGTAATGTTCCTGAATCACAGGGAGGTGTGCCTCAGTCAGTAACTATCCCATTATTGACACACTGAAAGCATCTAACACCCACCAGTGTGCACTGGGGAGGGGCCCCAGGCCTGAGTTCCTGCCCTGGCTGAGGTCCTTTTCAAAGGAGACTGGAAGACCCCTTGGCCTCCCTGGGAGACGGCAGAGATGAGTGTTCACCCTGGAGGTGGCTGTGTTGGAAATAGTGAGCCCTGATCCTTCTTGCCCAGTGCTGTCTGGGCCCTGAAGTGTTTTGGCTCCCTGTTTCCTCTTCCTGACACATCTTCCATTTACGGCAACTCCGACTGTCTTAATCTTTCCTGGGACCACTGAATGCTGCCCCTGCACAAATCTTTCCTCCTTCGGGGCAGGAGGATGCCCGAGGCCTCAAGTCCCAAAGATGTCCCGAGTCCCATAGGTGACCCACCCCTGCAGGTGTCTTAGGAATCCCTGAGGAGACACTGGATTGCCCTCCCGCTTCTGCTCCTGGCTCTACATTCGACGTGTCCTAATGATTAGTGATGTAAGTAGCAGCTGTCAGGCTCTATGCCTTGCAGACCATCTTATATCCTCCCATATTCACCTGTTGCTTCTGAGCTGCCTCATGTAGAACAGCTGATGGCCTGTGACAAGCCTGGTGGGGTCACCGCAGCTCTCGGCGTCCCCCTCCTTTATGACCCTGAGTGACTCCAGCCGTGTGCGTACAAGAAGCTGGGTGTGCTGCTGGCGAGTGGAAAATACATTACCCCTGACAAATTGCTTTTCAGAGAGAGTTACATTAAAAATATTCAGTTCTCGCTTCCCATCTGCCAAGTAATAGAAATATACTACTCAATTGGTACCTTAAAAATTGTTTGACCATAAGTAATACGGTACTTGGGTAGAACAGAGGAGTAATGCTTCCATCTGAGCAATTCATTTCCCCTGAAACCTAAAAATAGCATCACACTTGGATGGATTATTGAGGAGCTGCACAGAGGCCGTTTCTCAGTGCTGTTGTACTTATGTAAGCATGCTTTCTCTCAGACAGTGGCTTCAGGCCGAAAGCAACTCTATGTGTGTGCGTGTGTGTGCGTGTGTATACGCTTGATAAAGTAACAGTCTAAGGTCAGAGGGTTTCAATGTTGAATTATCTGAGATAAAGGTCTCAGATATCTGAGATAATATCTGTTGAATTATCTGAGATAAAGGTCTCAGATTAAAATGCTCGTAAACTGACTTGTCTCGGTGCCTTACCATACACGCCATTTCAATGTATGCCTTGTATTGTTAATCTCCCATTGGAAATAGCCATGTGTATACTTTGCATTGTATACACGTTTATAGTTTTTCCTAATGCTATCATATAAAGTAGCTCATTAGCACTTTCAAAGAGAAAAAGAAAAAACATACAAACCTATATGGCAGTCAGATGAGGTTTTATCATTTCCATTTGAAGATTAGGAATCAGTGGCCCAGAAAGATGACATTTCATCCTTAGAAGTCCCCAACCCTTCCAACGTGGGTGCTGGCATAAGCATTTAGGGTCTCCTTTTATCTAACACCACCGCCTTCTTCCACCTTATTTTCTATTCATCCTCTTGTCATATATGGGAAACAGAAGGTCACTTTAGATAGAACAGAGGTTAAATATATATTTAAAAAATTAACTTACTATTATTGCTGCCATTACTAATATCATGACTACTACTATTTAAAAGGTACTCTTAGTCCTTTAATCCTAGTTCTTTAGTTTTGTATTTATATCCAGTCTTCTAATAGCACTTTGATAACCTATATTATTTTTGTATTTTTGCTTTATGATTCCGTTTCACATGTATTAATAGAGATAATTTAACTCTATGATCTTTAAGATCACAATGAGAGGTGCGCTGTCAAGATTTCATGGATTTATAAATGAAGACTAGACTTCTCATTCTGGCCAAGGTAGAGTAGCCCTGTTCCTCCTGCACCCTGTCTCCCACAACCAACACACCCCAGACACCACACAGCAAAGCGTAGAAGATTCTGATGGGTGGGGAAAGACAGCAGACAGCTTTGGACCTCAGGACTGAGGAACAATGTGTGGTGAGTTGCCTGGGTTTTTTGTCGTCTCCTCTAGATCCCAGACACAGTGCTGGAGAAGTAATCTGGAAGCACTAATGACCTAAGAACTCCAGTCAAAGCCTGGTATCCCAGGCAAAGAGCCAAGGAAAGGGTGACCTAATAGAACAGAAGACATTTTTGGTAATACCTCCCCTGGTCCAGCCAAGCACCAAACAGAAAAACTGACTCTTCCTTCCACCCCTGTGGTTATACTGGGGCTGACTTGGAAGCGAGTCGTGTACCTGTCCCTAGTGCAGCAGAAACAGCAGTACCATCCCAGTCTCCCCTGCCAGGCAGTGTCCCTGAGCTGAGCAGAGAGCTGATTTTCCATCCCTCACCTGGCTAAGCTGATGGGCCAGAAGGGCTTTGATCTTCCGTCCAGTTCCCGCAGTGAGGTAGTGTCAGTACAGTAAAGTAGACAGCTGAACTCCACCCTGGCCTAGCAGCACAGAAGGGAATCACAAAAAATCTAATATTTGCATCACCAGAGACCTAGAGGAAAGGAGAATGGGCCTGATAAAATAAAAACAAAGATATAAAAGCTGGAAAATTCCCCAAATTTGGCAAAAGGCATAAACGTACAGATTAAAGAAGCTGAGTAAATCTCAAACAGGATAAACACAAACAAATCCACACCAGAAATCATCATCATTAAACTTCAGAAAAGATAAAAAATCTTAAAAGCAGCCAGAGAGAAATGAAACTTTACTTATAGGAGAAAAACAATTTGAGTTATGGTGAATTTCTCAGTGAAAACCGTGGAGGACATAAGGATGAGACACAACATTTTCCAAGTGCTGAAAGAAAGGAACTGTCAACTGTGAATTTTATATCCAGCAAAAATATTCCTCCAGAAATAAAGAAGGGGAAATGAAGATATTATAAGATGAAAGAAAATATAAGAGAATTCATCCCCAGAAGACCTACCTATGAAGACTACCTAGGCCAGGAATGGTAGTTCACACCTGTCATCTCAGCACTTTGGGAGGCTGAGGCAGGAGGATTGTTTGAGGCCAGAAGATTAAGACCAGCCTGCGCTACATGGTGAGACTCAATCTATCTCTGCAAAAATAAAAAAATAAAAAAACCAGTAGCCCAGTGTGGTGGCATGCGTCTGTTATCCCAACTACTTGGGAGTCTGAGTCAGGAGGACTGCGTGAAACCAGGAGTTTGAGGCTACAGTGAGCAATGATCATGCCATTGCACTCCAGCCTGGGCAACAGAGTGAGACTCTATCTCTTAAAAAAAAATAATGCCCAGAAATCTCTAAACAGAAGGAAGTGCTAACAAATAGGACTGACCTATCTTGAAAGAAGACAGAACAATGGAATGAATAAATGAGTGGTAAATATAATAGGCTACGCTTCTCCTCAAGAATTTATAAAATCTATATTTGAAGGTTGAAGCAAAAGAGTAATTATACCATCTGATACAGTGCTCCATGAATGTAGAGGAAATTCTTAAGACATTTCTATTTAAAAAGATGGGAGAGTAAAAGGACTTAATAGAAGTAAGGTTTTTATATTTTGCTCAAATGCTGATACCAGTAGACTCTGATGTATTACTTATATATATTGATATGTTAAAACTTAAAATAATCACTAAAAAATCATATAAAAACATGTCATCAAAAACACTATGAATAAATCAAAATAGATTTCTAAAAGATGTTAATGTGACCCATAAGAAGGCAAGAAAAAAAGAAACAGAGGTATGGAAAACAGAACAAACAGAAAACAAGAAATTGGCAGGCTTGATCCCTATCCTGTCAATATTTACTTTAAGATCTAAACATAGCAGTTAAAAGACAG
Source organism: Cheirogaleus major (assembly GCA_963574435.1). Lineage (NCBI taxonomy): Eukaryota > Metazoa > Chordata > Mammalia > Primates > Cheirogaleidae > Cheirogaleus > Cheirogaleus major. The sequence goes on along the minus strand of CAUYPO010091030.1, from coordinate 5,374 downwards.
GGATTGTCAGTGTGGGTAAAAAGTATGACCCAAATACAGTGTATGCTTTCTAATAAACTCACTCCAAACATAAAGGTGCAGGCTCTAACTTTATAAAAGCAGACATGACCATATTTATATAGGATAAAGTAGATTAAAAAGAGTAAAGAAAAGAGGGACTTTGTATTAGACATAGCGATGCCAAACGTGCATGCACCAAACAACATGAAACTATGAAGCCAAAACTAATAGAGCTAAAAGGAGAAATAGACAAACCCATAACTATAGTTGGAGACTACAACACCCCAATCTTAGTAATCTATAGAGCTATTAGACAGAAAATCATATAATGTTCCTAAAAATAAAGATTAAAAAGTTGGAGAACACATTAGTCATTGTGGGGTTAGGAGGGAGATTATGGGGGCTGGTGTGGCTATAAACTGGGTTATGAGAGAGACCTGTCATCGCGGAACAGTTCTGTAGCTTGATTGTGGTGGTGGTGGCGCAACTCTACACATTTGATAAGATGGCACAGAACTGCACACACACACGCACATGTGTGCATGCGATTGCATGTAAAGCTGGTGAAATCTGAATATGGCCTGTGGATCGTACCAAGGTCAGTTTCCTGGTTTTGTTATCATACTGGAATTATGCCACACGGCAGCACTGGGGAACACTGGGTGTAGCCTACATGGGACCCCCTTGAGCTTTTTTGTTCTTTGCAAGTTCCTGTAAATCTGTAATTATTTCAAAATAACTTTAAAACAAACAAGAATGCTAACACCGTAGGATGCCAGCAGATTTGTTGGAGTCATGTCTGTATTCACGGTAATGCTTTTCCTGTCCGCACATAAATGTGCCCCTCTTTCTTGACCCAGTTGGGGTTGGGGTTGTGATGACACTGCCCTGAAATGCACTCCCCTGAACTGTGAATTGGAAGTGATTACAGGGGCAGAGGTGCATGTGTGGGGACCGGGGTCATGGGCTCTTGGTTTGAGGCCGAGGCTCTCCCTGTTCCTCGTGGAGAGGCGCGGTGGCAATAGAGCCGCACATAGTAATTAGGCCTAATTGTTGTGGTGTTTCACTCAAAGCAGCAGAAGCTAAAAATAGGGCCATTTGTTTCCTGATGCAGGTGTAGCAGCTGTGGAGGTGCCCCTGGCTGCGAAAGGGGCAGCATCACCGGGTGAGGAGGACATGTGGTTGGACGCATCTATTGATGGCAGGGGCTGTGGCTGAACATCCCCACTTGGACACAGATGCCTTGTGCCATACCAAATAGAAAGCCAACCGCTGGTGTCGGGTCAGCCCTCTCTTAGAGCTGTCTTTGAAAGCATAGAATCTTTGAAAATTGTAGCATTCATGCTTTTCTATGGTAACAAATGCCTATTTTGTTTGTATGAAATATGGATAAGGATGGAAGAGCGTAAGAAAATTAACTGGGCAGATATATTGCTGGCAAACATACATCCTTTGTACGTACTTCACGGGTTCTAAAGTCTCTGTTCATTCAAATGGATCGTGTTGTGATAATTATTAAGGATGGCAGCTGATTCAAGTTAGGAAACACAATGGTGACGAGTCACTGGTAGGTTTTATTTTAGTTTGACTATCTTAGCTGAATTTACTTGAATACTCAGTGTCTATTATATAATGTTTTCTCAAGTGGTTTGTGGCAGTCAGGACACCACGTCAAGTGGCCAAACCACCGTATTAAGAGGTTGACACTAATGTAGCTCAATACAATACTTTGGCCTGAGAACCAGGGCCACATCTTAGCTTCCTGCCCTCTGTCTGGTCTGATGCACTCCCTCTTTTCCTTGGGATCCCCTCTCGGGTGGCCTCTCCCACCCCATCCTCATCTCCTCCGCATACTGTGTGCGTTGCCCTTACCACACCTGAAATGCCACGTGGCTCTTGTGTGAATGAGCCCTTTGCTGTTCACTGCTGTGCGTCCCTCAGGGCACACAGGTGCACTTTTGTCTGGGTTGCCCAAGAGCCTTGCAGTGTGCCTGGCACAGAACAAGTGCTCAGTAAACATTTGCTGGCCAACAAGTGAGTATGATGAATATGCTGATGCTCCACGTGGACGTCCAGCTGGGGTCTCGCATACAGGTGCTCAGAATTATTAGTAAAAGGAACTTTAATTTGGCTTGGATTTCACATACCATCTTACTCTGTGTCTCACTTTTAAAAGAGTTTACAAGTATTTAGGGTAAGGCAAAGAACTGTGTGTGTATGTGTGTGTGTGCATGTGCCCACATGTGCCTTGTGTGTGGATGTATGTGCTTGTGTGTGCACACGAGCAGGTGTGTGTGTGTTTTAGTTTTCTCCTCAGCGTATCCCTGTGGAGGATTCAGGATCCATAAGTGCCCTTCATTGTGATCATCTCAAACAACTGAATTTACCTGTTCACACCTGCACTGATTATCAATGAGGAACTACTTATTTATTTATTCATTTATTTTTTTTTGAGACAGGTTCTCCTTCTGTCACCCAGGCTAGAGTGCAATGGTGTTGGTATAGCTCACTGCAACCTTAAACTCCTGGGCTCAAGTGATCCTCCTGTCTCAGCCTCCCAAGTAGCTGGGACTACAGATGCACACCACCATTCCCAGTTAATTTTTTCTGTTTTTATTAGTAGTAGAGACAGGGTCTTGCTCTTACTCAAACTGGTCTTGAACTCCTGAACTCAAGCGATCCTCCTGCCTCTGCTTCCCAAAGTGCTAGGATTACAGGTGTGAGCCACAGAGTCTTTGAATATTTTTATAATTCTGTATTGTTTACCAAGTGTGGTCACTTCAGCGTTTCGGGTTAACATTAGATTAAAGATTTGTGTGGTGGGCCCAGAAGGTTACGTCTCACTTTCCAGTGAAGAAACAGAGGCTCCTAGGAGTTGTGATTAGAAAATGCAAAACCAGATCTAGAACCCAAGTCCTCTGCTTCCTGGATGCTTTCCCCAAAATGTCCCACAGAATTTGACTGCTGTGTGGTGGTTGTTCTATTTAGTATGATAAACAGGCCTGGACATTGGCCAGATTTGGGGAATAGTCCTCATTTGTCAAAGCATTTTGGGCAGGTGCCAGTTGATTTTCTTTCTAAATTAAGCAACTGTTCACTCTCATCTATTTATCCTCTACATATAGAAGTTCAGAGGAGAGAAACAAGGAAATTGACTTGGGATTTCAAAACTCCCTCACCATCTGAGAACAGGGGGTTTTAATTGCAATATAACCAAGCTGTTTATTACACATCCTTGTTTACTAGGGAAATAGTCATAGTTCTTATAATCAATTAGGTATTTGGAGGGTCCAAGTGCTGCCACTCCTTTACTCACAGGTGCCTTTTCCCTGGATGGTCAAGCCTTCTGCGCGGTGCGCCTTGCTGAGGTGTACATGTCGCAGGGACGCCTCTGTCTCTCCTGACAGTGCTGGCAGCAAGATACTTTACAATGTGCTTTCTGTGACTTCCTGCGAGTGTCCCTTCCCACGGATCACCCTAGGCAGGCTGGTGCCCCCTCGAGTCAGGTGGCACTTTCTCTCCAGGAGTGCTCTAGGTTACTCTCTTTTTTTGGTAAAGGGGACTTATTTCTTCCTCATTCCCACCTTCCTCTTTGCACACTCTATTGAAACTACCAGGTGAACTTGTTTGGAAGATGTGATACTTGAATCAAGTTTGTTGAAAATAAAGTCTGGAGATTGTCAGCTTTTCATTTTACTGTCATCATGATATTTAAATTGTTCTTAATAAGTTATTTGTTTCATTTTTCAAATAGAAAAGGAACCTCACACAAACTAAAGAATAGCATATGCCTTGGAACATGCAACAGCTGGCCCACGGCTGCCTCCAGCAGCCTCCTGGTCCTCCCAAGCAATCGCAGGCTTCTGAAGGCACAGTAATCTCCCACACCCCAGGTCTCAATAGCAAAATAGAGTGGACATCTACTCTGTGTTCATGGCTAAATCAGAAAGTGAAAAATTCCAGGGACTGAAATGGAATTGCTTGTAGGAACAATTTAATCAATTTATTTTAGCATAGCTATTCTCACCTATGACCTATTGTCCAAATGAATATCCTATGGCTTCTTCTGTTGTTGAATTCTAGTTTTGAGTGTTCCAGTTCAGTTGGCAACATAGCAGTCCTGGGCATGTTTGAGATCAAGATGGTTAATTTCCATTCAAATGCCAATCAATCTGGGTGTAGGAAGTCTTAGCATTAGGTCACAGGTGTATGAGCACCTCCACAAAGCCTGCCTGTGCCTCACAGGCAGCAGCATGCAATCAAAGAATATGGGTTTTGGAATCAGACAAACATATGTGTGTGTGTGTATACATGTTTCGGCAAGTATGTATCAACCCATAACACAGGTTAACAAAACTCTTTGAATTTCAGATACCTATGAACTGAAGATGATACCCCTCCCTTATATGTCTGCAGTGAGATTTTAAGGAGACCATCCATGTAAAGTACCTAACACAATATCTGGGATGTTGCATGTTCTCATTAACATTCATTTTTCTGGTTTTTAGCTCATGGTGTTTATTTTCTGGAATCTTGCTCACACTTGGATATACTAGGTGGCTAGCTTGTCACCTAACATCCATTCCTAGATTTGCCAATACAGATCTCTATTACTAAACTAGAGCAAGTGAGTAATGTGTTAACATTTCATTGTCAAAATCACTTTGGATTACATTTGGCAATTGGGATTCAACTCTGAGAACTATAAATCATTGATCACCAGTTTTCTCTGTAATCTTCTGAAAATTGGTGAGCAAAAAGAAGACATCATTAGATCCTAACAGCTCAGAGGTGAGGGATGTTCAATTAAATAAAGAACTAAATAAGATAAGCTTCTCTGTGGGAGACTAAAGGTCAACCACAAATGAAGCCAAGGCTGCTGGTCTTAAGATCACCTCCTGCCCATCATGAACTGGGCACTTCTGGTATGAGTTAAGATGAAGGGAGAAGTAATTGTTTCCCAGAGACCACAGTGAAAAAGCTTAGGAACACACCAAAGACTGTAAGTTCCCAAAGTAATAGATCGTGTTTCCCTTCTAAATACAAAAAGAGATGGTGTTGCTTTGCACTCTAAGATGAGCAGATTTCTAAAGTAAAAGCATTATTATCTGTGTTTCAATCCCTATTTGAAGCGTCATTTACTGGGGCCAAGATCAACAAGGATCTCAAAACCCAGGCAAGAATTAAAAAAAAAAATCCTGTGCTCTAGGATATTCAGAGTACAATTAACAAAGGTTAACCATGTGTAAGGTACTTAAAGAAAAATCTTGTTTGCAGCAAACAAATCACATCCCTTAGTTTTTCTGAGAGATCTGATTTTATCAGTGTCATTTAGTGCTTATTGACAGCATTTCTTATTTATAAAGATTCGGAA
>CAUYPO010091028.1:0-26168 GCA_963574435.1 Cheirogaleus major | reverse complement strand
AGGCCACTGCACTCCAGCCTAGGCAACAGCAACACCCTATCTAATAAATAGGTAGACAGATAGACCAACCACTGCTTATTTATACATTCTCCAGTCAATGGATTAATGGATTTGTGGTTTTTGTTCTATTTTATTTGGTTTTCTGGTTACCATAAACAACACTGCTGTGACCATTTGTGTATGCACCTCCTTGCACCCCTTTGATAAATTCTTAGTAATGGAATTGCTGGCCCCTAGACCTGGTGTATATTCAATTGTACAAAGCAGGGCCACCTTTTTTCAATGTGATTGCACCAACACCCGCAAAGCAGCTTTATTTAAAAAGCTCCCTTTGTGTCACATCTTTGCCAACTCTTGGTATTTTTAGAATTCTTAAATTTTGCCAATCAATTCTGTGTGAAACGGTGTCTCATTGGGCTTTTAATGTAGATTGCCACGATTCCAACTGTGGCTGAGCATCTTTCTGATGTGTGAACCGTTTTTGACAAATTTCAATACTCAGCTTAGGTGACTTGGCAGTCAAATTCAACATGGAGGCTGGGTGCAGTGGCTCACACCTGTAGTCCCAGCACTTGGGGAGGTCGGGGTGGGCAGAACACTTGAGCCCAGGAGTTTGAGGTTGCAGTGAGCTATGATGATGCCACTGTACTCTAGCCTGGGTGACAGAGCAAGATCCTATGTCAAAAAAAAAAAAAAAGAAAAGAAAAAGAAATTCAGTATGATTGAGCTGCCAAACACTTCTTTTCTTAATTTACTGTTTCAAATTTTTTAAATACATTTTTCAGTTGGACCAATAATACAAAATGGTTGTCTTTGGGGATTGTGATAAGAGTCTGCACTGAACTGTACTGTACTTTTATGTTTTATGCACTTTTCTGTATTTTTACTATTTCACATTTTAATGTGTGCAACATATTCAGAAAGTGTGTGAAAGACACACGAACTCACTCTTATCCCATCCACCCAGTTGCCACCTCAGACTTTCTTGTAACATGTTTTATTAGATTCTTGTGTCCTTCTAGTATTTCTTCATGCAAACAGAAGCAAATACAAAGCTCAAACGATATATGTAGCCCTTTTACCCAAAAGGAGGCCTCTAGTTACACTGGTGGGCTGCACCTAGCTGTCTGCACCTTGGAGATCATCCCATGAGTGGAGGCTAAAGCATCTTCCATCTATGATACTAATCCATCATGGTTATTTATTTATTTATTTTTTTAGTTTTTGGTAGAGAAGAGGTATTCTCTATGGTCATACCATGCTAAATGCACCCGGTCTTGTCTGATCTGGGAAGCTAAGAAGGGTCAGGCCTGGTTAATACTTGGATGGGAGAAGGGGTCTCACCATATTGCCCAGGCTAGTCTCAAACTCCTGGGCTCAAGTGATCCTGTTTCCTTGGCCTTCCAAAGTGCTGGGATTACAGGCATGACCCCCTGCATCCTGCCAGCATGTTGACTTCTGATTGATCCCTGCTCTGGGAATGCCTTTAAGATTTCTAATTTATCTACTGTTACATAAATCCTGTCATTAGATGGGAACAACCTTGACCCTAAATCCTGCCTGAAAGCAGATGCACACAGCATTCTTGCCTTTCCTTGAGGGGTGACTTCAGTTGTCCTGCACATTGCTTCCCTGCAATATGTGAGCCCTGGACATGGGTTGTTCTGTTCATAAATACCAACGAAATGTTTCTTCCTGAGAAATTGCATATGTCAGCCTCTTTCTTCTGCCTCTCTGCTTCCCAGGCCTTTAGGTGTAGGTTTGCATAAACTGGCTGACCGGGGAACATCCCCTCAGTGCATGGTCTCTTTGTTTTTTTCAACAGTTGCCTACTATCCCAAAATATGAATGCATTATAATCACCTATGGAGTGCCCTGTTGATTTTCACTTGAGTTGTAATTTTTTTTTTGAGATAGAGTCTCACTCCGTTGCCCAGGCTAGAGTGCCCTGGCACAAGCCTAGGTCACAGCAACCTCAAACTCCTGGGCTCAAGCAATCCTGCCTCAGCCTCCTAGGTAGCTGGAACTACAGGCACACACCACCATGCTCGGCTAATTTTTTCTATTTTTAGCTGTCTGGCTAATTTCTTTCTATTTTTAGTAGAGACAGGGTCTTGCTCTTGCTCAGGCTGCTCTTGAACTCCTGAGCTCCAGTGATCCTCCCACCTCGGCCTCCCAGAGTGCTTAGGATCACAGGCATGAGCCAAGTGGACCCATGTTGTTCAAGAGTCAACGATAGGCCAGGTGCGGTGGCTCATGCCATGGATCCTGGGGGGTTGGGTCTTCCCTTATACTGTAAGACCACCCACACCACCCTGCTACAGCTGAGACACTTAAAGCAGCAGCCGGCCAGCTCTATGGCTCACGCCTGTAATCCTAGCACTCTGGGAGGCCAAGGTGGGAGAATCACTCAAGGTCAGGAGTTCAAGACCAGCCTGAGCAAGAGCGAGACCCCGTCTCTACTAAAAATAGAAAGAAAATTAATTGGCCAACTAAAATATATAGAAAAAATTAGCTGGGCATAGTGGCGCATGCCTGTAGTCCCAGCTAATCGGGAGGCTGAGGCAGAAGGATTGCTTGAGCCCAGGAGTTTGAGGTTGCTGTGAGCTAGGCTGACACCATGGCACTCTAGCCCAGGCAACGGAGTGAGACTCTGTCTCAAAAAAAAAAAAAAAAAAAAAAGTCAACTATAGGCCAGGTGTGGTGGCTCATACCTGTAATCCCAGTGCTTTGGGAGGCTGAGGTAGGAGGATCATTTGAGGCCAGGAGTTTGAGATCAGCCTGGGCAACATTGTGAGACCCTGTCTCTACAAAAACAAAAACAGAAATGTAGCTGATTCCAATGTGCAACCAATGTTGACTTTCAGTGGTTTAAATTCCAAAAATAGCATTTTATTATCTCACCAGGTTTGAGAATCTTTGTCCTTTACAGGGCGACCTGAACCCTCAGGTGTGTTGCAGGGAATCCTCTGGACTTCGGAATGCGATTACATGATTGGATGGATAGCTGGTTGGATTCATGGTTGCCTGAATTTGCTGTTCTGAAACTGCTACAGCCTCTGCTTCTTTGGCTACCTAACACCTGACAACGCTGGCCTGCCAGTGTCTAGGGATACTGTATCTGTTAAGGCCAAGGGTCCCTTTTGGCAGAGGGTGCCATTGCCAGACACTTTCCCAGCCCTCACTGCAGGGAGGAGGCACAAGGCTCCGGGTCTGCAGTGCCACGTGGTGCCAAGGGTGGGGCCTGCTTAGCAGAGCGTCCAGGGAAGTGGGTTCTATCATTCACCCAGAGGTAACCCAGGGATAGGGCACAGCGGAGGTTCAGTGGCACCTACTTTAGGATGTTGGGGCCGCTCCCCTGGGGGCGTCCTGGGCCGGCTGCTGGCGGCGGCACCGGGGGCACGGGTTCAGCACGGCGGACAGCGCCGCAGCGTTGCCTGGAAACCCAGGACGCGGCGCCTGGGGGCGTGGCCTGCAGACGTCCCTGTAGCCTTGGCGCGATCCAAGCCCTGGGCGACCAGGCAGAGGCAGGCCCTGTGACCACGTCCTATTAGGAGAAATTACTGAGGACGCTCAAAGACCAAGGGGGAGGCATTCAGAGAGCAGGACGAGTTGGGGCAGAGTCTGTGAAATCTTACTCGGAGGCCACGTGTTAATTTTGAGCAGAAGGGGTGGTAAGCATGGGCCGTCTGGGAAGGTTCGCAAAGGCTTTACCGTACGTGCGGGGCCAGTAATGGGGACTACTAGACCTAACTTGCCTTTTCTGGGATTCTTCTGTGTCTGTCCAGGGGAGCTCTAAGCGGCGGAATAGGAGAGTTTAGGGAGTGGGTGCTGAGGTCTGGGGACCCACATAGGCAGGACCTGAATTTATGATCACTATAAAGCAGCGTTGGGGTTTGACATAGGGGTCCTGAAGGATGTTTGCTCCAGCTTGTCCAACTTTGGTGTGGGGCTGACCCTCCGCGGTCTCCTCTCCCCTCCCGCCTCCACAGCCAGGCTGCCAAGCCCCAGAGCTCCGGCACCAGTGCTTACTAGGGCTTGTGATCTCAGGGGATGACCTCCACAGAGATTCCCTGGACAGTCCTGGGACCTCCCTCCATGCAAGGCGATGTCCCTCTGAAGCTCAATATGGGCCATGCAGTTTTAAACCCTCTCAGTCCCGGAGCTGTTCCCTTACCTAGTCCAATGGATTCTGCACCTAAAATCACTCAAACGTCAACTCTGGTGTCCCAGACCTCAGGCCTCTCTGCTGGTCTCCCGCCCCTTCTCACCTCTGCCCAACAGCCCCAAGAACTGTTAAGCATAAATTGGCCTGGGGTCTTCCCAGCTGAGAATCCTTCCATGGCTCCCCACTGCCCTCAGAACACAAGCTCAAAAGCCCTCTGCCTGGTGCTGCATTTGATGCTCCTCATTCCCATGCTGGCCTCTGGGCAGGATCTCACCACTTCCTCCTTTTTTGTCCAAAATGCTTCTCCTGCACTCCCCCCTCAACTTCAGCTTGTTGAGGCCCATCCCAGCCCCAGCTGAACTTCCCCTCATGCCAGCACCTTTTCCTGGCATACCCGTCACCCTCCCCAACACACCTGGCTCCAACTCATGCACTGTCCCCCTTGAGAGATGGAAGTCTTCCTGGACACTTCCTGCCCCGCTGGAACAGGGCTCCCCCATGAACAGGGACCCAGTTCACCTTCACATTCTCAGCACCCAGCGCAGAACCTCACACACAATTACCAGCCGATAAACACATGCCGAGAAATGAAACGATGCACACATGAAGTCTTGTTTATTCTGGGATGGGTTAGAGCGAGCATGTGGCCTCCAGGAAGGCTTGCTGTGTCGCTGCCCAACATCGCATGCAAAGGCCTCAGGTTTGTGCAGTGCACAGCCAGGGCGGGGCCCACACTGCTGCAGGGACCAGGGACACACAGTAGTCCTTCAGGGCATGGCCCCTGACTGCATCAGGAGGGTCAGTGATCAGAGTAGAGTTTCCCTGCCAGGGGGAGGGGGTCATCAGGCAGCTAAGGGGTGACCCCCAGGTCCCACCATGTCCCAGCCCAAAGTGATAACCAGGCCCCAGTGAATGCTAAATGCAGGGCAGTGGAAATGCTGCATCTGGGCCCCTCATGGCTCAGAGGCCACCCTTGGTCCCAGGTCACCAATTCCCAATACTTGCCCCTGGAATCTGTCCAGATTCTCTACAAGGCCCTGCCCTTCCCTCCCTCATCCCAGCCCGCCACACATGTCCAGAGGCCTCTCGGCCTGTGCACCCAGTCCCTGGTCACTGACCCCACAGCCTAGCCACCAAGTACCCCATCCTGATCAACTTGTCAGGCAAGTGTAGGCACCCTGCCCTTCCTGCTGAGGCACTCAGTGTCCACCCCTGGTGGCTAAAAGACACAGGACACCATCCACCCAAAGCACATTGGCCAAGGGCCTCTTCATGGTAAGCCAGCGGCTGCCCAGCTCTTGCTGGGCCGAGGGGGACCTCCCCAGGGTCAGCTTCCAGGGTTTTGAAGGGAACTGGCCTAGAAGGCCTTCAGCAGCGCTTAAGTGACAGACACATCTTCTGAACTCAGCTTCCTGGTGTGGCAGTGAGGGCTAGGACACTGCCACTGGCCAACTGCACCACGGCACCATCGGCCCCAGTGAGAGGAGTTAGGGCACCAAGGATGCTCACGAGCTGTCCCTTTGGGACGGGTGCCTGACGGGCTACAGATTCTGAGCAGGGAGGGGGTCCCTTCCTCCGTACTGGGTTAGGATTCAATATGGTGGTGGTGGTTGAAGCTGATCAGGAAAGTGGCTACAAGGACAGACCTGTGTTGAGAACACGGGTGCCTGCCTGGAGTTCAGAGGGACTTAGCAGGTGGGGCCAGGGTCTGTTCCTTCTCCCTGGGTGTCGGAGTGGTGCAGCCTGTATCCTCTCACCTCAAACAGAAGGTCTGATGCTCTCATAGGCATCTCTTCTTGTCCCAGCCCTGGCCACGTCTGGGAAAGAAGGGACATGAATACTTCCCATCAGTCAGGGTAGGACCGTCCCTCAGGTCTGTCCTCTTATCCATCCACTGCTGGGCTGGTGAAATCCCAGGGCAGCTCAGGATGACTCCAATTTCTGCATGACAGGCCACCTTTTTCAACCTGTCGCTGGGCTGGGCCACTTGGTATCCGGGACCTCCTCTCCTCTGCTCTGACAGACAGAATTCCTCCAGTGTTTCCTTCTCTAGTGCAGAGGCCCTTTCTTCCACCCTCCAAGAAGGCAGATGTTTATCCTCTGAAAGCACGTGACCTTCTGCTTCATCTCCTTGTGAGCAGGTCCTCGCTTTTGCCAGCAGTCACAGTTACCCGAGCACAGGAGGCCAAGGGGCCGCCTACAGCTCAGGCCCACGACAGCGCCTGGTCTGCGGGTGGAGAGGTGGCTTCCGGGTATTGCAGGCAACTGGCAAGAGGTGCTGTGTCCCCGCAGAGAGGTGAGGTCGCAGGCCTGCTATGCAAGGCTCTTGCCAGCCAGCCAGAGCAGCGCCTGGGTAAAGGCAACCCTATTACTGTAAATCGTGCCCCGCCCCCCTCCCCCTCCCCAGGCAGGGTGAGAGCCGAGAAGGGGCCGCGGTAGGGTAGGGTTTCTCCACCTGTGTGTGCCACGTTTTGGCACAGACGGTTCCACAGTGTGTGCACTGCTCTGTGCAGGGCAGATCTTTAGCAGCACACTTGGCCTCTACACACGAGATGCTGGAGCACTGCCTAGGGGTGACAAATGTCCTCCAAACATTGCAAACCTTCCCCTGTGAGGCAACACTGACCCAGCTTGAGAATCACTGCTCTAGGGGACATCTGCTGGAATAAGTTCGGGCAATTGAAAAGAGCCTCAGCTCCCCTCTCTGTGAGCCACCGGGCGGCCCAGCACCGGGGGTCCAGGCTGCAGCACAGATCCAAAGCTCCATCCAGGCACAGATGGTCCGCAGCTGGAGTTTACCCAGGTCACACCTGCCCTTGTCAAACTGGGTTGAGGTATGGATCCTATAGGGACATTTCACTCCACGATGATGAGAAATTGCACTTAAAACTACGCCAGAATCAGGGAGCAGAAAACAAAGCTTGCTTGAGTTCTGTGACCGGACCTCAAAGACCAGCGTGGGCCACTGTACACAACTGTGCAGATGGCCAGGCGGTGCAGAGCCTGTTGGGACACTGTGTCCACAAGATCCCAGGTGACCAGGCAGCTCGTCTTTGCCAAGCACAGAGGAAAGGTGTCTAGAGGCCTGGAGGTGGACCCTCCCTGGTGACTGGGGACTATCCTGCCAGCCCACCCTGCTTTCCCGAGAGTGGGAACAGAGCGGGGGGAACCTGCCCAACCACTGCTGGTGGGTCAGACACCCAGGCCTAAGAGAGGCGCAGTTTTCTTTTTCTTTTATTTGTCTACATTCATCTCAATTCAGATGTACTGCCTGAATGACCCAGACATACAAAAAAAAACCCCACTCTTTCCCACTGGTTTTTAAAATAAAATCTTCACTTATAAAACTGAAACACTAAAGCATTAAAATACAGAAAGCTCGTTTAACTCACTTCACAAAAGCATGAACAGATGACGTATCCCTTCCGTAACTATTTAAAGACAAACTGAGTTAACACGAACACCAATTAATTGTAAATAGACAGAGGGATACTGAACTGCAGAACGCAAAACTCTACCCAGACAAAGTTGTCATGGCAACTAACAAACCATTGAAGACACGGAGTCCCAAACACGGCTAAATATTGGGTCACAGGACGGGCCACGGAGGTGACCCACTGCACCTCACAACACAGCAACGTGGACGGGGTGGGGGCAAGGCCTGGAGGGGCCGGTTGACATGTTAACTGTGATGCATAAAACTGGATCTTCCAATGGGGAGTAAGTGCAGAAGGTACAAATCTCTGCCCCGCGGGGGCTTATCTGTACTGGTAGTTCATGCTGTGGTCTGCGTTTCTGCCGTAGCCGCCCTGTGACGACTGGTAGGAGCTGGGAGGGCCACTGTAGTTCTGGCCGGACCCTGGGGAGTTGTAGTTCGACTGTGACGAGTAGCCTCCTAGGAGAGAGAGGGGTGGTTAGAGCCAAGGGAATCGACCTGCCCAGCCACCAGGGCTCAGGACCTCAGCCCAAACCTGAGCCAGAGACGGCGAGGACACAAGTGGGCAGAATTGTGTCTGCTCTAACTTTGCTAAGTGCCTGTCACACATCATCAAGTCTGTCACCAACACCGTGAGAGGTGGGACCACTGTGATCCTAGCTTCTGGGGGAAACTGTGGCTTGGGGCTGCCTGACCAAGGTGCTGAGCTGCCGGCCCCAACCACAGAGCACAGCCCCGTTTGCCTCAGTGTCATCTACATTTCAAGTAAGTGCCAATGTTTAAGACTGGGGACACTGCACACTCTCTGGCTTCTCCTGAAAAGTCCGAGCAGCTGGTGGAGTGCCTGAGCCTGTGTTTTCACAGGTCCCCAAGCGGAAGCCATGGTACAACAGCCACCGTGGCCCTGCCCACGCCGCTCTCTGCTCCCACCATGTCCACATCCCGCCTCACAGCATCTGCCGGGCCCCCTGTGCTGTGCCACCTGCGGCTCCAGGCCCACCTTGTTTGCCTTGGTATGAGGAGCCGCCCCCAGAACCTCCGCCGTAGCCCCCGTGTGACCCTGGGTTGTAGGATGCCCCGCCTGAGCCGTAGCTGTTCCCGCCGCTTCGGCCTCCACTACCACTGTAGTCTGAGGGAGAGAAGACAGGGTGGTTAAGAGGCCTCGGGAAAGACACGGCTGGGGCGGCCAGGGGCCTCGTGGTGCACTCCTGGGTGTGGCAGGCCCTTGGTCCAGACCCTGTGCAGATCTCCCTATCTGCTCAAACGTGGCCTACGTCAGCCCAACAGAGATGTGCCAGGGGCCTGCCACAGCCCTGCAAGGTCACCTTGTCATAGGCCTGGATGGTCCCTGAGCTCCAAAGCCAGCTGTCTTGCCTTCCCACCTGCTCTTCCAACCCAACCTTGCCAGCCCAAGACCAACAGCGGCCGCCTCTGCTCTCACCCGGCATTGCTGGGCACACGGCACCCCTCCCGCACCCACGCCCCAGCAGAGGTTCTGTGACGCCTCCAGCCCGCTGCTGAATGGTGTTCCATCGGGGGAGTCAGTGCCCACCTACTGTGCCTCGCTGGCCACCGCTGTAGCCGCAGCCTACCGCCTCCATGCGTGAGGGACGGGGAGAAGCGGAGGAGGAGGAGAGTCAGGCTCTTTCGGGGACTGGCTGCAACACTGTCTCTACAACAGGTATAGGAGGTCACCTCACAGCCTCCAGCCCACACCTCAGCACAGAGGCCTCAGCCACACTTGCTTTTGGAGAAGGTGCTGGGGATCCTGCCTCCTGGCTCTTCCTAATACCCGCCCGCAGCCGACACCCTGTCTGCCTCTTGGTCCCAACAGTGCCACACTTCTGCCACTCCATGGGCTGCACCGCTGGGCCCAGACCTTGGCCAGGCTGAGGGCGCCGGAAGACAACTCACTGAATTTGCTCTCGTAGTTGTAGTCGGATCCGCCCCCGCCCCCGGGCGAGCTGTAGGAATTGGAGTACGAGGAGTAGTTGCCTTGTCCGTGGTTGTAGCCTTTCTGCTTGCCCTGCGGGGGGCCGTAGTTGCTATACTGGCTCTGGTTGTAGGACTGCTGCTGGCTCTGGTGGGACTGGTAGCCCGAGCCGTAGGAGGGCTTCTGCTGGCCCCCGTGCAGCTGTTTCTTCCCGGCGTGTTTTGGGGGCACCGGTGAGTTGTAGTTGTCACCTTGGTAGTAGGAACCGTAGCCAGAAGAGCCGCCACCGCCCCCGCCTCCACCGCCGCCAGCATTCCCAGAATGCCCTCCGTTGCTGTAGAACTGACCTAAATAGGGAGGCAGCGGGTCAGGCGTAGCATCAGGAAGAGCATGCGGAAGGGAGGGGAGGGGAAGGAGGTCACAGCCGTGGGCCCTGAAGGCTGACCTGCAAGCCTGCTGCACAGAGGCAGCGAGGAGGAGGAGGAAGGAGAGAGGAGCGGTGGCCCCGTCATTACATTACAGCAGCCCTGCTCGGGCGGCCCAGCCTTCAGCTCCACTCACCCATCAGCTGATGACAACAATGGGTCTTTGCCAAGCAGTGCACGACAGCAGCTTTTGCAGCGGATGTCAACATTACAATGAGATGGGCTCCGAGCGCAGGACGACATTCACGGCTAGCTGCCGGCTACCCAGATGTCCCCAACGGTGACAGAAAAAGCAAAGCCCCAGAAAAGCAGCGGGCTATCCCCTTCCTCCCTGCTGTGCTGGGAACAGCTTCAGAAGGCACAGGCCTGGAGGACCCCAGGAGATGCTCTCTGACAAGGTTCCTAAGACTGTCAAGCATTCTCAGAAGACCAATTAGTCCAAGCTGGCTCTCAGAAGAGAAATAGGGACTTTGCCAATGCTACCGGGCACCTTTCTGGTGTTATCTGTGCAAACATGTGACTGATGAGCAGGGCAAGCCCCAGCCTCGTGGGGAGGGAGACTGGCCAAGGCTGGGATCAGGACATCCAAATGCGACCTCAAGCTATGGCCTTGGGGGTCTAAGGCCCCTTCCTTATTCCCAGCACAGAAGCTGGGCACAGACTGAGCAGCGGGACGGATGAGCGTGTAGCATGGCCGCCACATTCTCAGGCCTGAAGTTTAAGAAGGTGACAGCAAGGCCTCTACTTCTGGTCACTAGGTTAACAGGCAGCTGCACCAGGGACTCAGATGGACTGACAGGTGTCACTGGCTAAGGGAATGCCACACAAGGAAACCTCAAGCCAGGGGTCACAGCAGCAAGTGTGGGCTCCAGCCTGGCGCAGCAATGCCCAGCATACAACAGGGTAGCAGGGCTCTTGGGCTTCCAGAGCAGGTAGGCCTGAGCATGTGACTGCGTCGGCCCAGGCAGCTGGGGTGTTTGCCCAGCTAGGCCCAGGGTGGGTGGGAGGGCGAGGGGATACTCCCACTGAGCTTGCCCTTCCCTCCCAGCCTGAGCACCAAGGGTCCCACATTTGCCAGGTGGGGCCATCTTGGAAGTCCTCACATGCCTCCGCCCACTAGAGATGTGTGTCACGGGCTAGCTGCACAGTAGTTTGCATAGAACCCATCTGCAAACTGTGTCGTGCAGGCAGGCCTTCTCCCCACCCCACTGCCCCATCACAAAGCCAACACACCAAGGAGAAGGACATGTCCCACAATGCAAGAAAGCAAATGTGTGGAGGCTCAGTGAGGAGGCTGGGAGGACAGGATCTTCAGAATCCCCTTCAGAAAGTCCCCTCCAGCCCCCCAGCCCCAGCTTCCCCAGTGTCCTGCACTGAGCACACCACCTCGCCCCGCCTGAAGCCGGGAATGAATGAAGACGCAAGTACCGAGGCCTTGTTACTTTAACATGTATTGATTAAAAAAAAATAAAGGGGAGGGGAAGTTTTCAATGTCATTCAGGAGAACTATTTCCTGGTATAAAAAGACATTATTCTCAAACAATAACTTTCTAAAAAAAAAAAATACATCATGCAATCAAAGTTTTAAAAAGTTTCACTGAATGTTTCAAACCTCTGGGAACAAATCATATAGTAATCATTTTGACCGGTTTTTGCCTGAGTAACGCCAAATCTTGCAAGTCGACACACAGGCAGGCTTTGCTGCAAAAAGAAGTGCTGACCAGAGCCAAAACCAGTTTACAAGGAGGGCTCCCGCCAGAAAACAGGGCCCCAGTAAAGCCGGGGTGACCCTGTGTACCTTTGTACACAGGCAGAAGCTTCCAGGCCTCTGGAGTCTGCAGTAGCTGTGTACTCCGTGGCAGAGGCCCCATTGAAGACAAAGCTGGCTGGAGAAGCAGGGACATGTGTTTCTGTCTCCTTAGTTTTAAAGCCCCATTAAAAAAAAAAAAAAAAATCCAGAATCCCACGCATTTGTAGCTGTAATTAAGACTTGCAAAATTTCACGTTACCTACCCTTTTAAGCCTGTCTGTTTCTTGTACTTATTATGGAAGCACAGTTTTGATACCTTTGAGAGTTCACTCTCTAGCTAAACCAACCACAAAATATCGCATCCCCAAACAAGCACCCACCAGAGCATTTACAGAAGGTGGGAGAAGTTAACTCAGCGCAATACACAATTCCCCACAATCCCTACGATTTACATGCTCAGAAGAAAAAAGAAAAAAAAGCCAGTTGCTCTGGATTCAGATGTGATGAAACCGTTTTCATTACTGTCAAAGGCATCAACCAGATTTGGGAATTTGTTAAAAGGTTAAAAATTCATACAAAACCTGCTGTAAATTAAGACAAAGGTAGATTAAAATGCATCATTGTCTATCTCTTTAAATAAAGTAATGCTTTCCATAAAAAGCAAAGGTGGGCTTTTGCCTTGATGCTGAACAACGCTGGCTCTAGAATTCTGTGCAATTCTGCACAAAAATACATTCTCTGAAAAAATTGTTTTCCACTTATTGTGAACTTCAATATGACCAAGTTCAAAGGCAAATCACGATAAAAACTGCCATTGTCTTAAATTCTGCAGGCTAAGAGTTTCAGACAAGCTGCGGTGAAAAGCCACGGTTGAGAAACCCAGTGAAGCACACACAGGGACACAGCACGGACACTTTGGGTTTTGGAGTTGGAGGAAATTGGAGTAAAAAGTTGATTTTGTGTGCAATACTTTTAGACGCTCTAGGAAGACCCAAAATCATAGCCGTAGCAGTCTGTGAAAAAGTCACCTACAAAAGGGGGAGACAGAGCAGAGAGAAGAAATTAGAATTCTTTTGAAAAAGGGCACAGAGCGCCACATTTGAAATTCATGTTTTAGATTTCTCTGCTCCTGTAACCCCCCAATGAAGGCTCCTTCTCAAGACAAGAGCTGTGCACTATCACGAAAAGCGTATTCACAAGATTGGTGCTTCGCATGGCTTAAAGCAGAGAAATTTAAAATTCTGACTTTCCAGGAAACGTGCAGTCACACGAGTTCGTGTGCTAACACTTAAAGAATCAGTCCCACTCTGTGGGACGGGGGCTTGAGGGCTTTCTGACCTAATCACCGCAAAAAGGTTCTCGACACACTCTGAAGCCTCCACGAGGCCGCTGCTGGCCGCCCTGCGCTAACTGGGCCCAGGAGCTAAGCTGCGGCTGCTTCCCAAGTCAGACAGAGAGAAACACACACTTACTGTAGCCCGCTGTCGCTGAGTTGCCTCCGTACCCGTAGCTTCCATATCCAGCGCCTGGAAGGTGACAGACAGGGTTACCCGGAGTCAGCCTGACCCCAGGGGTCTCATGGGCTTGAGGGAGCATGGACCAGCCCAGAGCATGCAAGCAGGACACACAGGGACAGTGCAGGACAAGGGCCCTCACCAGCATTCATGTAGCCTCCGTGGTTGGCGCCACCAAATCCTCGGCCTCGGCCTCGCCCTCGGATGTTCCCTCCTCGTCCCCGCCCTCGAAGGTTGGGGGGTGGGGGCACTTCATTGTGCATGGGGCCGCCCATGCCAAAGCCGGGGTTATGTGGCTGGATGGATGGGAGACAGCAGAGACAAGTTACCTTCCACTCACACTGCGACTGCAGGAGAACTCGTGCCCAGCCCAGAAGGTTCTCAGGTAACTAGTTGCTCACCTTAGCAGCAAATTTCGGTCCACCTCTGACAGGTACGGGGGCTCTCTTCTTTTTGTTAGCATCAAGGGTAAGAGGGGTGTCAGGGAAAAGCTTTTCTAGTGCCGCGAGGGCAGCATATGCCTTTGCCACCTTTTTGTTGGAACCAGCACCTTGGAACTTCTGTCCATCCACCTCCACCTGGAAAGGACGGACATGTGTCAGGGATGACTAACCACCTCTCCCGGGGGCTGGAGTCCCAAGCCAGAGCCCCTCTAGGGAGCTCCCAGCTCCTACAGGGACTGCCCCTCCCAGCAAGCTTGGGGCTGGGCGCTGCACTCACCTCCATGACGAAGCGCTTGTCGTGGCTGCCCCCGGTCTCCGAGATGAGCTCGTACTTGAGGCCTCGCCGCTTCTCGTTCAGCTCCATGACGGGGTTCTTGCCATGCTTTGTCAGGATCGGCCCCTGCTGTTTCACGTTCTCAGGGGAAAGGGCAAAGAAAACCAGCCACCTCAGCTAGGGCTTTCCAACCCTGTGTCCCCACCCGGCCCTCGCCAGAGTTGCTGCTGACTGGCCTGTGAGCCTCCCAGCAACGAGACCCCCTTCTCCACGCTGCAGATAGCAGCAAGACCCTCTGCCACGGCTCAGAGGTGACTCCCAGCTCCCTGTGCAGGCTCCTGGCCTAGAAGGTCTACTCGAGTGTAGAAAACTAAAGTCCCAGTAACTGCCTTGCTCGCGGGAACAGGCCTGCGGCACTGTCTTAGCGGTTGCTCCCAGAGACCACCATGGGCTCACCTCGGCAGTGGCATCCGATGAAAAGGCAGCACTGGGGGTTGAGACAGCTTCCACCACAGGGGTAGGGGCCACCACAGCAGGCTTCGACTCTGTCTCCTCTGCCGAATCCTCCCCCTTGCTCGAGTCTCTGCCCTCCGCGCCCGTCGGCAAGCCCATGTCCTGTAACACCTGCGGATGCAGGAGTCCCAGGCTCCGGTGAGGGAGGGCTCAGCATGGAGTCAGCTGCGTGGGTTCTCCCCATCAAACAGGCCTCCCCGCGCACCTAAACCACCAGCTCCCAGGGCGGAATCCAGACCCCTGGGGACAGTGATTCCCTTAGCTCCCCAGGAGGCCCTGACTGGACACCCTCTGCTCGTCAGCCCCAGTGCAGAAGGCATTTTGCTTGCCACATATGACTTGGCAGGCGGCCACATGGCTAACCACTTGTGTTTCCAGGGTCTGGCCGCCCTGCCAAAACCCATGGTCTCCACACCGAGGGCTTCCCCGAGGGGCAATGGCTCAGAAGGAGCCCAAGATGAAGACGATGCTTCTGAGGTTCAGGAGACAGTGACACTGCCACACTTACCTTAACAGCCACGTGCAGCTTGGCGGTCTTTTTGGAGGGCCCGGAGGCCTCGAATGAGTTGCCGTCGACCTCCACTGACATGGTGAAGATGGGCGCGTGGACAGGCCCGGTCTGTGAGACCAGTTTGTACTGCAGGCCCGGCTTCAGCTGGTTCAGCCGCATGAGGGCATTCATAGCTTGGGGAGGCTCCGCCTTCTCCTCTGAAGAAGATAGCAAGATGGTTCTGGATAAGCACTTCAGCAGGTCTCTACCCGAAAACACTTAGTCGATTCTGAACACTAGGTGACTGCCTCTGTGGTGTGACGTAGGGGACTACGTGCACCAAGGCCTGGCCTGAGCATCCCTATGACTACCAGCTGAGGTACCACTATTCCACTAGTGTTATGCACCCATATAACATTTAACAACTGCTAAACGGACTTAAAAATTGTGTGCAAGAAAAATAAAGCAAAAGCAAGCATCGATCTCACCACTTTAGGATGAACCTCACTGGGAGCTAGGCTGGGGGTAACAGAAGTAGTGCTGACGTCTGTACCTTTCTTTTGAATCTTCTTCTTCTTCTTGCTGGGAGACTTCTCCTCCCCATCCTCCTCCATCGGGCGTTTCATGGGTGTGATGGCGTAGGTGGTGCTGGGCGGGATCTGAACTGCAGGGAGAGCAGGCAGAGGTGCTAAGGATGCAGGTGGCCACCTCGCCGAGCGCCCCTGCCACAGCATGCCGCCATGGACTTACCAGTGTAGTCCACTGGGTTTTCATTCTTTGGTTTCTTGGGCATCTTGGAAGGCAGAGGGTCCATACCCAGGACTTTGTGGAGCTGGCCAAATGCGGCGAGTCGCAGTGCGTGCTGGAGAAGGGGAAAAGGAGTCTGACTCAGCTGCCCTGTGCTCGAGGCCAAGTCCGTGTGCTCACTAATGCCTTCTGAGGAGGGGCAGGAGCTGAGGGGCTGCTAACGGTCTCCCCTACAACAGCAAGGGGTCCCCCAACAGCCAGGGGAGGGCCTGGCTGCTCGGGCCCAGCCTTGCTGTAGGGGCAGGCCAGCCTGTGACCACCCGCCTTTGAGAGGAATACAGGAGACCCCAACCTGGGGACTGGTTGCCACACGGAGCCACGTGGTGGGCCTGCAGGGGGAGAACCCCCAGAGCAGTCCACACAACAAACATCTCCCCACTGAACTCGGTGTCTGAAAACAGCACTCGAGCAGGCCAAGGGGGTAGATGACAACCACACATGGCGCCAGGGGAAAGAAGAAGCCCAGATTGGGGCACCCTGTATCAGACACGATCCCTTCACCTCAATCCCCGACCTGAGCCTGCAAGTCCAGGGGCTGCTCTGAGAATACCCAGTAATGGAACTGGAAGCCAGTGAGTACAGACTGGGTAAGGGCTCACGTTGGCAATGGCGATGACTATACCTGCGCACTCTGTGTGATATCTTCCCGTTGCTGTCTGTCTAGATGCCCAATAGCATCAGTGGCTTCTTTTTCACAAGGGTCATAAATGCCAGAACCATCTGAAGGCAGGAAACAAGGAAGATATGCAGAGGATTATCTTTTAGCGTCTCGGAAGAGTTGTGTTGGCTGAGGGAACCAGGTGCGTTACCCCCCACGCCCCATCCACACCCAGCTCTGGAAAACACGCCGAGCTCGGTGACCCACTCGGCGTCCAGCCCTTGACAGAAATAATCCACATGTGTCTCAGAGCAAGAAAGTCACGTGGGAGTGGGTCACCACTGCCCCCGGATCCGCCCTCCGAATCACGGCTGCGGACCCGGCACAGGGCTGGATATGATGGTGCAAGAGGGTAGCCACATGCTTCAGCCCTACAGGGGGTGGACACGGAGCTGCTGCTGCCCTAACCCAGTCACTGGACCAGCAAGGAAGCGGCCTCGGGGCCTTGATCCCTGTCCTTGCCCTGCCACTTGCAAAGCACAAGGCCCCAACCTGGCATCACGATGCCCGACGCCAGGCACTCCAGCACTCTCCGCAGGGCCTCGCCGGCCCCCATGGGTCTGTTGGCTGTGCCGATGGACTTCTCACACAGTAGCTCAAGAGGCTGGAAGAGAAAGGGGACAGTGAGCCACAGTCTGCAGGATGGGGTCGGCCAATGCTGTGGAGCTGTCACTGTGTGTATGTGTAGGTGGGCGCCCAGGACTCACAATCATCCAGACTTGGCAAAGCCAAACCCTGGGGGCTAAGCCAAAGCCAGGGCACCTGGAGCAACGACCAGTAAACCTTTCCTTGAAGGGCCAGACATGAAATCTTTTAGGCTGTGTGGGCCCAGGGGCAAAGTTGAGGCTGGGATATAGGCATTTATATTTAAAATGTAAACATTTACAAATACAAAACCATCAATAACTGTACATTGGAACTAAATTGGCAGCTCATCAGAACTTGCCCACGGGCCCTAGGTTGCCACCCCTGTCCGACAGCATCCACAAACGCTTCTTCACGGAGGGGATCACTGCCTGCGAGTCCTCCACACAGGGCCTGTCCCACCCTGATACCTGATACCCTACCCAAGGTGTGGAACGCAGCAGCTGCTGCTTGATAAGCAGCTCTGAAGGGAACAGGTTGGCCACACCTCAAATGGTCGTTCCTGTCTAGTCACCATCAAGTATTCCTGGCATATGGGAGATGGTCTTTGCACCCACCATCCCCTGGTGGCCATAGTGACAAGGCAGCTTACCCAGCCTCGGAGGGGACCCCAGGTGGGCACACGGGTGCACAGGTCCCTTAGGACCCGGATGACAATGACACATGACTTCAGCCCGTTGGCTCTGGCCTAGGGGAAAAAAGCACAGGCTCTTTAGGCTAAGGCACCTCCCTGAACACAGGCCAACATGAAAAACACAAGTCTCACGGTGCTGCTTTGCCAAGGGTAAGCGGTCAATGGTCATGACCACCAAGTGTGTGGCCAGCAGCAATTCCACTGCGTATACAAAAGAATGTTACTCTTAACACAAAGCAGCAGCAGCCCACCGACTCAGTCACAGCCTCCTCTGGGGGTGTCAATTTGTGGATGTGTGCTCCTTTAGCAGCTGCGGGTCTGCAGGCGCTAAGTTCAGCACGGCTACCGTCAATGTTTAAGAATCGTTATGGTAAAAGTTAGCCAAGTTAAAACTTAGGAATGCTCTACCAAAAGACAAATAGAAGAACAAAATGCAAACCTGGAACCACTTGGCGTGTCGGAGGGACGCCAAGGCAGCAAGGCATTTCTGCCTGTCCAGAACGTCCGGGGGATCGTTGACTGATAGCGTTTCTATTCATGGATGGAATAAGAAGACAAGGCACAGTTTGACCAAGGGGTTTCTGTCAGGTGGAAAGGGGATGTGGCAGCGACCTAAAGGGCAGCTGAGTTTCCCAGAAGCTGAATTCATCTCCGCCCTTGACCAGGGAAGGAGAAACTAGAGTGCATTGAACTCTGCCCTGAGAGGAAATCACAAAAATCGGAGGCCCCCTCCAGAAAAACAAAACAAAACAAAAAAAGTGGGAAGTTATTCTGAATGGGATAATCTCATGGGGGAGGGGGAAAGATAGGTGGATCCTATCTTCTAATAGACTGTTCTCGAGCCTCCTCCCCATGTTCTCCCAATAAATTAGCTATGCTAAAATTTTTGATAGGAAAAAATTAAAAAAAAGGCGGGGGGAGTGGAAATGAACTCCCTCTCTGCTTCCCACAACAGCCATCCCGAGGCATCTGCGGCAAAGGGGACCACCTCCGCCCACCAGGTGGGACTGCCCTAGCCCCAGCCCGTGACAGAGAGAGTCCTGTTGGTCAAAGGTCCAGCGTCCCTAAATTGATAAACTAGAAGGGCTTTGGTAGTCGGAATCAGATATGAGTCAGAACCAAAGGTAATGAACAGAACAGCAACAAGGGCACTAAGCCAGCCTCTGCTGCAGCCCAACCGTAGCGCTCGTCTTCTCCGCTATCTGTGCATCAGGGATTTGGATAAGGCCTGGGAAGAGGCACGTGAGGGGCCCTGGGTGGACTATGAATGGTGAACGCATTATCAGCGTCTTAGGTCCAAAGATGTGGCTTGGAAAAAACTCGTACGATTGTTTAAAACTTTATCCAAAACTCTGTATCAGCTCTTTGTGTTTCTGTCACTCTAGCTGATTAAAAGCGCCAATGAAAAGAAGAAACACGAGGCCTCGGTTTTGCTGCAGCACAAGCTGTTTGTACAACTCCAACGTGATCACGCTCATGCAGAAACTGTCTGGTTGTCGTCAATCATTTAAAAACCATAAAATTGCCAGGGACACACTTTTGCAAGGCCAGAGAATGGCTCAACAGAAAAACAAGATCCACGCTTATGTTTGAGAACGTTCAAGGATTGAGATAAAAATGGTGCAATCCCCTATGAAAAGTGCTACTCACTTTTAGTGCGACCGTTTTGTCAAACTCCCAAGTACTCAATCAAAGCCAACGGGAGATGTGATCTCAGAGTACAGGTGGTCAAATCTACACCACTAGCCTTTTACCAAAGCAATCTAAAACTGAATAGCACATTTGAATAGTGAGGGAACACCACCTTTTCCAAGTCCTGTGGGCCTGTCTCGGCCTCCCTACCTCCAGCTAATACTTTTTCCATTTCTTCTCTGACAACAGGGGATGTCAGGTGGATGGTCAGAGATAACGGAGGCTCTTTTGTGTTTTTTATCACAATTGCAGCATCATCGACAGATTGCAGTATTTCGTACTTGTCTTCTGTTACAGCCTAAAAAAGAAAATGAAACTTTCAAAACACTATCCTAAGGCAATCAATTCTATCTGGTCCACCAGATCCTGCGGCAAAAAGGCCAATTTCTTGGGTGTCATGTCCCAGGAGTGCCTTCCTTTGGGTCGTCATGATCTCCTTTCTAGTTGGCCAGGTTGTAGGCCGTGATCTGGGTACTTCAGAGAGGGAGTGACTAACTGCAGTGAGAAGTGACTTCCATAGGAGCTTCAAGATATAATGGGGGCTGGTCTGATGATAGTGCATTATCAGAACTTATTAACATTAGTGTCACTAAAGTTGGTATTCAAACCCCCGCCCCTCACTGCTAAATTTGACTGGCTTTAAATTAAAAAAAAAAAAAGAGAGATGAAATGAGGAAGAGTTTAGGATCCAAGAGGAGATGGTCCTTTTGCCACTTAGTAGATAACTTTGGATAAATCAATCTCATTAAGATTGAGGTTTCTAATTTGTAAAATGAACTTAAAAGCATGACCTACGACACAAGCTTCATAAAGCCTCGATGGACACTGCACGGGAAGCAGTGTCCACTGCAGAGTGGGCATCCAGCCACTGCCATTTCCATGCCAGTATGAGTGGCCAGACAGGGCGGAATGAAAACCGTGTGCAGCAAAATAGTCTGTGTCCTATGATGCATGCAGAGCATACACTTGCTGCAAATGCATGTCTACAAGTAGGCCCATGACAGTGTGACTTGACAAAGAAAATTCAAGCTTTTATTATTTTTGTTAAAGGAAACAAAATAAATATCATGGGGAGAGGACAAATGTGTTGGAAAGTCTAAATTAGCATTTTTCAATGTCAGCACAATTGACCTTCTGTGTTGGATAATTTTCAGTCTGGGGTGGGTAGGGGCTGCTCTGTGTATTACAGGGTGTTGTGGGTTTTGCTGAAGATGGGGTCTCACTATGTTGCCCAGGCTGGAGTGCAGTGGCTATTCACAGGTGTCATCACAGTGAACTACAGCCTTGAATTTTTTAAGAGATCCTCCTTCCTCAGTCTCCCGAGTGGTTGGGACTACAATGCACACCACCTTATCAGCTCTAGGGTGTTTAGTAGCACCCCTGGCCCCCACCCACTAGGTACAGTGACACCCCCATTGTTTCCAGACATTGCCCCATGTCCCATAGCAGGGGGGAAAGGGGTGTAAAAAAAAAAATCACACATTAGGAACCATTAATGAAAAATTATATGCCCATTCTTTTTCTCTTTAAGGAATGATTCTTTACACAAGTTGTTTTTCCTTTAGAAACGTTTACACCAACTTGTTTCACTTAATATACTTGTTACAAATAAGGATAAATTAATTTAATAATTATTGGTAAAAAAGGAAAATTTTAGGGCTTCGCCTTAAATAGTTCCTTGTAAGTAGCTAACATACATTAGCTCTACTTTCTGAACTTTTGTTTTGAGCCTCAAAATTGTCAGTCACAGGTGACCAAATACCTGTTTACATATGAAAGTGAATCGGGTTTTTCTTTCTAAGGAATGTGATTCAAAGGTCATCTTACTTTCTTCTTTTGCTTGTCCTGTAGTTAAATCCAGGTGACTGTGACCTGAGGAGGCAGCACCTGGCAGAGGTTCTGACACCTCCCAGTGTCCCATCTGTGGGTCCCCAGTGTCGATCACCCAGCTGCCCTGCACCTCAGTCACACCTAAGTACTACTTAGATGAATAAGAAATAACACAGGTGAAGAGTCTCTCTTTGGCCTAGGGCCTGGCTGGCATAGTAAATGCTCAATAAATGCCAGAGGCCACTTTTTTTTTTTTGAGACAAAGAGTCTCACTCTGTTGCCCGGGCTCGAGTGTCAGCCTAGCCCACATCAACTTCAAACTCTTGGGCTCAAGCAATCCTCCTGCCTCAGCCTCCCAAGTAGCTGGGACTACAGGCACGCACCACCATGTCCAGCTAATTATTTTAATATATATATATATATTTTTTTTTTTTTTCCAGCTGTCCAGATAATTTCTTTGTATTTTTTTTTTTAGTAGACACAGGGTCTTGCTCTTGCTCAGGCTGTTCTCAAACTCCTGAGCTCAAATGATCCGCCTGCCTTGGCCTCCCAGAGTGTTAGGATTACAGGTGTGAGCCACCGCGCCCAGCTGAGTGGCCACTATTTATGCATTACTTTTGTAATAAAACAAGTGGCTATGTATGTATGGATGGATGATTTATTTATTATTTATTTATTTATTGAGAAAGGACCTTGGTGTGTCATCATAGCTCACTGCAGCCTCCAACTCCTGGGCTCAACAATCCTCCCACCTCAGCCTCCCAAAGTGCTGGGATTACAGGCGTGAGCCCCATACCTGGCCTAAAAACACATTTTGTTTTTATCCAGGTTTGATCAGGGAGGAAAAGTTAATGACTGTACTATTTATCTAATCACCCATCCAACAGAGTTTGGAAATAAAGTTCACACCCCAATGATGACCTCGGCCTCCTACATTCTGGTGCACAGTGGGCACTGGGTCCCTACTGGCTGGCAGGGCATTGGGTGCCACCACAGTTTGTCTTTCCATAGAACCCCAGCAGCTCTGTGGTAGCCTGCCTGTTCCCTACAAGATGGTATGAGCACTCAAGTCCAAGGGGGAGTTTGGTATGTGCTTCCTAGTGCATGGCACAAATTGGGGATCTCTTCCTCTGCCCCATGTCCTGGACAAGCACACCCCTACCCCCACCCCCCCATCGGCAGCGGTCACACTTACAGCGAGCTGGATGGCCAGGTTGTCAGCCACCTTGTCCAAGAGGGCAGTCGTGGGCTTCTCTTTACACAGCAGTACTAGCTCCAGATCCAAGTCCCCCTTGAGCAGAAGACCCTTTGCCACGAGGCCCACCCGCATCACGCCCCGCAGGGTTCTGGTCATGTGCTCCGTCTTCTGTTCCCTGAGGGACAGACCAAAGCATGGCTCAGAGAGGAATTCGTTCTGGCCAGAACCCAGAGGCCCGTGAAAGGCTGGAGTTTCTTAGAGAGATGCTGACCCTGGCACTGGGTAGCCTCCCTAGACAGAAATCACTACCACAAAACCTCACACTTACCCAGCCCCTTCTTTACTCTCATCCTCCGGGGGCGCATCCATGCTGTCGGACTCGGCGTGCTCGCCACTGCCTTTTTCCTGCTCATCTATCCAGTCGGACACGGCTTTGAGCGCCCGCTCAGTGTGGGACACCATGTTCTGGACTGCCTCCAGTTCCTCTTGCGTTGGATAAACGGAAGAATGCTTTGCCATCACGTGGCGATCATCATTCACAAAAATTCGCATTGGACGCTGGAAGTGTGAAAACTAAGTTAAAAATGATGTAAGGAGAGAAGCAGCCCAGTGCTGAGCTTACAAGCTGCAATAACTCCAAATTACGCTGTATGTTTCATATAAAAATAACACTGTGCAAACACAACTGAAGGACGGACAAGGACAAGCCAGCTTAACTGCTGTTCTCTAGGCACAGGGGGCACTTATTTTGTATGTTTCCACAGGATCTGAATTATGCCAATACCATACATTATTGTATTACTTTGTAACTCAGAAAGTCTAATGAAAATGGTAACAGAATCCAACACTTCTGGGGAAATGCTACAAACATCTTTATACATAAATGAAGAACAGTATCTGGTGATTTAAAAAAAAAACTTACCATTTTTACTTCTTTTTCTGTAGTGTCTGGAAATCAAACTTTGTTTATCTTTTCAAACTGTGACAGATTTCCTTGGTGTTATCAATACTTCAACTATCTATAAGATCAGAAAATCTTTTTAGTTCCAAATAATTCAGAGATGGACTAATTTCAGCAGCAAGAACGATGCGCAGCTGCCTCACGAAGGCGCCTGTTAACACAGCAGGACGCATCTTTATTTCCAAGTAACCACTGCTAGGCCAAGGCATTAAACTACTAATTATAATTCCCTTCAAATGAAAACAGCTGGTTTCTAGAAGCCAGGTCTGCCATCAGACCCACACTCCCTCAGATGGTCTTACTTTCTTTTCTATCTTCCTTCATCGTTCCTTGATATAAAGTGTGACAACTTTTACAAATATAAAACATAAAAATATTAACAAGCCTCCAAAAAAAGCTACAGGTAGAAAACGTTCATCAGAATCTTGGTGTGCGGAGAAGGAAACAAGAGAGAAGAAGCTCCAGTCCCCGAGGGTAATGGAGACAGGAGGCAGGCATGAGGGAAGGACCCCAAAGCCTCTGGAAGACAGGAAGGCGAGAACCTTCCTGCAAAGTGAGTATCTGAAATGTCAGGCAGACGACGACAACCACACTGGGTCCAGCTTTGCAGAGGCCGAGACAACTGAAGAGCACAACAGAAAGCTTCAAGACAAACAGAGCTATGATTACCATTTTGGTCTCTAAATAACATGCCGACTACAACCTACTCAATTCCCACTCCATGCCAACAGCCTGGTCCATACTGAAATCTTCCAAATGAGTAAACAACAACAACAAAAAACCCCAACAGGGTGATATGCAACAGATGAATCTGCCCTTCCATCTAACTAGTCATCAGCCGGCACAGCAGGCTCAAGCCTGGAAAGGTACAAGCTTTAAGGATAAACTGACAGGACTGGGCAAAACAAGAATTTCCCACAATTTCAGGATTACTTAGCAATTCCAACTGCAAATTTAAAGGTTTCAAAGTTAAACTTTAAAACCCAAGTGTTGAATGGTAGAGGTGACGCTCTTGCAGAGCCAGGCAATAAGACATGGCACAGTTGAAAGCTCCGTGATGGGGGTGGGGACGAGGGAGGGATGTGAAGGGACAAGGAATCGCATGGGTGTAAGACCAGTCTCTGGGTCTCACCAAGCGGGAACTTCTAAACAGACCTAGGCCTGAAACCCTGCCTGCCCAGCCACTAGCCACGTGGTGTTTAAAGTCTCTTTGGAGCTTCCTACTTATACCTGCAACATGGAAGCGGCCCCTATACCTTCTGCAGGGAGACTGTGAAAATTAAACGAGCACAAATCCCACAGATGCTCAAAAATGGTAGCAGCTTCTACTGCCGACAGGACACCCCCCCCCCACTGCTGCACAGGCTGAGTGAGTCATCGCATGCCAAGGTGCAGCCTTAGGAGGGAAGGAACTATCATTCACTCAGTGAAGAGAATGATACTGTGGTTGTGTTTGAAAGGAATATTTTAATGTTCCATACGTATTTAAGGCAAATTTATGGCTGAAATGATATTCCTGGTATTTGCCCTAAAATGCTCCAGGAATGGGGTAGGGAAGGCGACAGTGGTTGAAGCTGGGTGATGGATATACTGGGATTCATTTGTACAAGTGTGAAAAATTCTGGTGTTTTTTCTTAAATCCATAGTAAACTTAAGCACTTTTACAAAAGTACAGCCATAGCAGGTAATGTAAAAATTAAACCAAAGCTGAAAAAAACCCAATCACAGCCTGTTTTCTGACACGAAACAGCTCTGGAGCTAAACGGTGAGGAGTCAGCTACTGCTGACTTTTCCTCGTGTATCCTGTGCCCCACAGCCACCACTGCTGGCCGTATCTGTGCTGGAATCTCATCAACCTGATCATGTGGGCTGATGTTTAAAACCCTATTTATTTATTCAACAAGCATTTAGCATGTACCTCTCCCGTGCCAGGTGCTGGGCTAGATGCTGGGACGACGATGGACAAGTCAGCCAAGTCTCCCGTTCCCCCGGAGCTAGCCATGTAGCACACCCTGAAGGACAACACCTTTCCTTCCCTGCAAGTCCAACATGGTGCCAGGAGCCCAGGCCTCAGCATACACTTACCACCGCTCCACCTCAAATTCTGCATCCACTACAAATGTCAAATGTAGAGACACTAAACCAAGGTTCCAGGTGGCTAAGACCTTTTCATTAAGGGTTTTCTAAGATGTATATTGTCTAAAACCTATTAAAAAGGAGCTCCTTGTTTGTGGAAGCACAGGGAGAGCTCTGTAGTGGTAGCTCTGCAGCGCGGCCCTGAAGCCCGGGCCGCTTTATGTCTGTTCAGTCACTACATGATTCTAACATCTAAGTAAACCTCTTTTAATGTGGGGGGAGGAGGAGGGAAGGAGCTCCTTGGAGAAGTGGTTTATTCCTTGCTTATAACAAGAAACATACCAGGTGTGCCAGAGTCTTACGGTGGCATAAGAAAGCAAAGAAGGGCTGGAGACCGACATGGGCTTGTCCAGAGGACATGAGAACTCACTTGTGTGGGCTCCCACTGGCTACATTTGGGACAATCAAGAATCAAAAAGGGCCGGGCGCGGTGGCTCACGCCTGTAATCCTAGCACTCTGGGAGGCCGAGGCGGGCGGATCACTCGAGGTCAGGAGTTCAAAACCAGCCTCAGCAAGAGCGAGACCCCATCTCTACTAAAAAATAGAAAGAAATTAATTGGCCAACTAAAAATATATAGAAAAAAAATTAGCCGGGCATGGTGGCGCATGCCTGTAGTCTCAGCTACTTGGGAGGCTGAGGCAGAAGGACTGCCTGAGCCC